>JAODAL010003175.1:0-178890 GCA_025379985.1 Phyllomedusa bahiana
GCCCCCCATAATGATAGCGGGCCCCCAGTAATGATAGCTGGCCCCCAGTAGTGATAGCTGGCCCCCAGTAGTGATAGCTAGCGGCCCCCAGTAGGCAGCCAGGACAATTAAAATAAAAAAAATAAAAAAAGAAATAGCAGTCACTCACCTTTCCCGGATCCTCGGCCGAGCTCCTCCTCCCCGGCAGCCGACAGTAGCGAGCGGCGCGGGGGGTGTGACGTCACTGTGCATCATCCCCCCTGCGCCGCTCATCGCTGCAGATGCGGGCTCCGTGAGCGCCGCATCTACAGCGAGAGGGACAGCAGGGCGGTAATGCACCGCTCCTGCTTTCCCTGTAATGCAGCCGCACGATGAGCGCAGCTGCTAGGTCTGCGCGGCCGGAATACAGCGGCTGCGCAGACAAGATGCCGACCACCCGGACTAGAGTCACCGGGCGGCCGGCATCATGTTAGCCCGGGGCCGCGGACCGGCAGGGGATACGCTAAGGCCCGGTGCCGGTCCGCGGACCGGCGGTTGGGGACCCCTGCTTTATACCATTTATGAACGCACAAAAACCACTTTCATACATCAGGAGCATTATACACTGAAAATGGGACTCGACTCTTCACTTCAACGCGCCTTCCTTCAGACATGTTGCCCTAAGTGTGGCATTTTGTAGACAATTTTTGACATTTTGCCCCCATTGAAATTCAATATTTCTGCAGCACAAAAAAATGCATGTGTAAATGGGACAAGTGAAAAAAAATCCACAAAGAAACCTCACATGTTCCTGTACACATCTTGGAAAAAAACACCACATAAATTCCAAGAAAAAATACACAAAGAAAACCCCAGTCTACTTGGGAAAATGGAATAAATTGCCTGAAACAAATACACATTTAGGGCCACATGTATTTAATGGTTTTGGTCTAAAACTCACTTTTTTCCCCATAGGTTTCTATGTTTTAGACCAAAATCGTTTCATACATGTGGCCCTTAGGGTATGTTCACACGGCGTGTTTAACTCCGTGTAACATACGCTTTCGATACGTGTGTGGATCCATCTGACGGACCCCAAACGGACCCAAACACGTATTGAATAAATAGCAGTGTGATTTTACATTGTTCTTTATTAGAAACAGGCATCGGCGTTCACACGAGTGTTTAATTGCGTCTTTCGGATCCGTCTTTCGGATCTGTTTCAAGAATTGACATTTCAATTCTTGGTCCGAAAGATGCAGCAGGAACCCTATAATAAACTATAGTTTGCGATCCTGCTTTATCCAACACATATCCAAACATGCAGCTGCGTGTTGGACATGTGTTGGATCCGTTTTAGATCCAAAATCCGTTTTTAGATCCAAAATCGGATCCAAAAACGCGTGTGAACATATCCTTACAGCTTGCAGTGTTTGGAAAAAAAACTGCCACTGACGAAAAAAGAGAAAATAAAGCACAAAGCAAAAAAAAAATGCAGTGAGTTTTATAGTTCTCCATTGACTTCTAGCTAACATCGGTCAATGCCCAAAAAACCACATGTAAAAATGCTCAATAAAAATGCCCAGTAAAACTGCCCGGAGTGAGTTTTGTGGGATTTTTTCCCACTACACATTTAGGGTAGGTGCACGTAATGTTATTTCCAGTGTGGAATTTTAGCAAGATTTCTAACGCAGATTTCTGCCTTTTATAATTCATTATTATCAGTGTGTAAAACAGACATTCATAGATGCGTAAAATCAGTGTCGTTTGAATGACCATGCTGATTTTACATAATGGATTTTGTAAATCACTTTACAGTCGGATTAGAGGCTGATTCTGGACTTGGGATCAGAGCCCAGGATCAGTGTCCGAATCCGCTGTGTGAACATACCCTAAGGGTCCAAGCTCTAGGCATAGTGTTTTTTTCTGGTGTTTTATACAGACTTCTCCTTAGGAAAAAAAAAAGTGCATGTCTGCATAAAAACTCTATTTAAAAATGCTAAGAAGAAAAAAACATGAAATTTAAGAGGTTTTTTTTACAAACAAGAGAATAACTCCACAAAACACTGTGTAAAGGAAGCCATAATTCATTTTATGCATTGTATGTGCAAACCGCCCAAATCCCAGAGGTCAGATAAAAGGTACACATTGCAAATTCACATGAATGCAGTTCTACAAATTGTTACATGTGGCTTGTAATCTAATAATCAAGCAACTAGAAATGAACAAATCAATTTCACCAGTTCTTGACTTGCAGCTCAAATTGATTTTTAAATCTTTAAACATTACTAGAAGTAAATCTATTCCCCAATACGGAATCTCAGAATCAAATTTGAAAGTCAGCAAGGAGTTTTATGAATTAAGATTTACAAAATTGGCAGGACATTTTGTGCTAGCAAAACCATACTTAAAGGAAATGTGTCATCAAAACATGACCTGCTGTTTACATCATGCTTTTATACTAAACATAATTTTGAAAGAATTTTTGGTGGTGATGTTTTTCCCTAAATTTTCAATATTACTATTTAAAAACAACAAACAAAAAAACCCCTACAATTCTGCAGTTTTCCCTTTTTCCAACTGAGCATAATAATAAACTGATAATAAGCTGTTCTGTAGAAGTCACTTCTCAGGATATTCCTCATTATTATCACTGACAGAGTTGCAATGAAAAGTGACACCAATATATAGATAACACCATTTTTTTGGGGCGTATCTTGCGTCGTTGCCCTGTTGTATACTGTAGATGTATGATAAGTTGTACACTCAAACTTGGCGCAGTCTGCACTAGACATGACACTTTTGAATACGCCAAGAATTCACCAGTTTGGTGCGAAACTGCCATAGAAAGTTTAGCGCAAAACACTCAATGCACCAAAATGTTTGGCGCATAACACTTTCATTCATACTGTCTTATTATACACTCCTCTATATCTATTTAGAACTAGAGTGTCGGTGCCAAGTTACATACATGTCCCGGGTAGGTCACTGAGAATGCCTAAAACAACTCTCTCACAGAAGCCCGTAAGTCATCTCCTGTTCAAAGGCTTCTATGATCCATGCTGCTAAAGTAAAGCCAAGTTTAAATGTTGTTAAAAGCAATTCAGGCTAGATTACTGCCCCCATAATCACATACAGAGAACAGAATGAAAAAATCTACAATCAGAAAAAAAAGATTAAATGAAAAAAAATATGCATCATTATCTGGTTTCAATTAGCAAAATAAAATATTAGTTCTACATTCCTTTAAACCCCTTAAAGACTCAAGCAACAATGCTCTTTCATTTGTACATTAAAAGGACTATCACGTTATAATTGTTTTTTTGGTGGGATAAGTTGTAGATTTAATTGTTTTTATTATACATTCTAGTATACATTTTTTGGGAGGGAATGGAAAAAAACAACAAATCTGCCATATTATTTTTGCAATGTTTTTGTTCTTTGGGCCATGAGGTTTATAGAAATTTACATAAAGTGAATTTTATTCTACAATTCTACAGGTTGTTATATTTGAGGCAATGTAATTTATGCTGAGTCTTACTGCCACATTTGTACACTGCATAAGAACAGAAAGCATGGTGGCAGAAGTCTTAAACTGGAGGCACTAAAGACACCTTCGGCTATGAATGTCTATGGGGCCGTCTCATTGTCGCGCCTGAACACACTGAACACACGTGTGAACATAGGCTTATACAGAGGAGATGCACGCCAAAATTATGGTAATCCATAGTTGTCATAGAGAACCATGGATTACTCCTCCTCTCCCCGCTCGTACAATACAATCTTATAAGTTACATGTCAATTACTTATGGCGAATACGTGCTGCGAGCAATGAATACCAATGGGGCCGCAAGGCTGCCGAAACGCGCTGCAGTACATCGCACGAACATACCCTTATAGCTGCCACTGACTGGAGTACTGGAGTCTGTCAGGTTTTGTAGTTTTGTTTGTCGTTTGAAGGGAAGAATAGAAGAGTGTAGTGAACACAGCCTTAAAGAGGAAGTAGCCACAAAACTGAGCATAACCTGCATAATTTAGGTATTTTCCATTCATTTTCTCTCTATAGTGGTGCTAAGTGTGCCGCCTCTTCCTAGACTGGAGCTGGAGAGATGTGCTGTGAGCACTGACTATTCAGATGCTTTGCCTCTAATGCTCCCTCTCCTCTCTCACAGTATTAGCTCCTGTTCATATTGTAATATTAGCTTCAGTTTCATGTATACATTAGTAAAGGCAAATGATTTTGCTATGGAGGCCTGCAATGTATTATGCATTCAGTGGGATAATATTCCAAAGGGTCCAATTGGAAATGAAAGCACATTGTGCAGTATACATAGTGGTTTTTTTTGTTTTTGTTTTTTACTGTATATGGTTCAATGGAAGAGAATAGTCTAGTACCCTATTTATTAAAATTAGGTCTAATGGATTTCCGCTGTGGTGTCTGTTTAGATGGATAAAATAGTACAACTTGCTGTGCAATTTTTTCCGGCGTTCCACATGCACTGGAGGTTGAGAATGGAATCTCCAATGGAGATGTAAACCAAGCCTAACAAATGTGTATGTAACACTTGGATGCCCTTCTTATAAAAAAGTGACCTTCACAAATACTATTTTATCAGATTGTACACAATAATGCCATTTTTTACAATATTAGCAAGTGAAAGCCAATTAATGGACAACATAGTGGAACACTTTGGAGTCAAGAATTTCCTAATGATATGCCTATCCAGCCAGTGAATGTGATAGTATTGTATTACTGAATTCTTTACTGTAAGAGCGTTGAGACTATGGAACTCGCTGCCACTAAAGGTTGTGATGGTGGATTCAGTAAACAAGCTCAACAAGGGCTTAGATGATTTTCTTAAAAAATATATTACAGGTTATGGTTACTAGATTTTGGAGATAGGATGTTGAGACAGGGATTTATTGTGATGGTAGGAGACTATTGGCATCCACCTTATATGTGTTTTCACCTTCACAGGACTTCTCCCGTGCATACCCCATACTCTGGAACTCACTGCCCCAACACATCAGACTCTCCTCCACTTTCACTAGCTTCAAAGACAAATTGAAAACACATCTCTTGAAAATAGCCTTCAACCCACAATAATATTGCTGCCACCCAAGCCCCACAAAGATGTCTGAACGTCACCTCCAGTATCTTTCCACCTTCTTTGCAGATTGTAAACCCTCGCGGGCAGGGTCCTCTCACCCTCTGTACCAGTTAGTCATTTATTGTCACCATTGTACTTGTTTGGTGTATGTTATGTATGTAACCCCCCTCAAATGTACAATGCCCTGGAACCATAATAAAGTGAAAGACAGAAAAGAACTCACATTTTAGTACTCTTCTTATGTGAGACAGTATCAGATATGGTTAACGTTGAGTTGGAGATAAAAGATGGTAGTGAGTGTATGGAGGTTAGGTATGAATTTGTTACTAGTAGCCAATGTGCTTGTCATGAGGGAAAGATGAAAAGTTTGTTCTTCTAAATGTTTAGTTTCAGGAAGTAAGATAATATGAAGAAGGAGATGGCTATCTGGTAGTCAGGCACAAGAAGGGATAATGTATCTTATTGGGACGAATGAGCACCATGGTGGTGGGTGAGGATTTAAATGGCCTTTTCCACCTCTCTGGGTGAGAACTGAAGAACTGTGTGAAGAACCCAGTGAGATGAAAAAGGTGATTTATATCCTCACCCACTAACATGGTGATCATTCTCAACAATGAAATCCATTACCCCTTCTAGGCCACACTCGCCTCTCACCCAGTCAGTCAGTATGTTCTCTTCTGCAATGAAGATAGGAAACTACACTGAACAGCTGTCTTTAGATGAATTTCACTGGCTTGGCTTCAATCCGTTGTACATTGCAAGACTCTTCTGAGTCACATGTAAATTAAGATGGTGCTAGCGAGCTCTTTAGCTCTTTCCTATACGCCTTTGTTTATTAAGCACAAGAGGGAGCAGAACTGGTATATTTAAGGCGGTTTGGCAAAAGGCTCCATTTAGGCTCTTAGCTGCCCAGAGTGTCCATCATTTGCCACTTTTACTTTTAGCTGACATGGCAGTGTACCACACAGCTTAGTGACTAGCCTCTACTCCCAAGCAGACTCATGAGTGCTCACCTTGGAAATCAAGCAGAGTATATAAAAATCTATGGAAATAAATGTGTGGCTGTACAGTTACAGATGCACAGTCCTCTACTCCCTTTCTGCACTGAACAGCATAATCTGCAGTAATCAGTGCACGAGGACAATGTTGAAATCTAGAGCAGATTCTAGAGTCTAGAACCCTTTCATGGCCTTAAACCACAAAATTTAGACATTACCCCTTCTCCACCCTAGGCTACGAGGAATTATTACACCTTTTATTAAACCTATTATACCTTTCCACTCTCATACCTCCAGAAATGGTATCATTAACCTTTCTATTGCCCTAGACCACCAAGGATGGTGTAATTACCCCCAACAATGCTCTAGACCACAGGAATGTTGATAATAACCTAATTCTCTTATATAAAATCCACCAGTTATCCTGACAATAGAAAGAGTTGTAATAAAGCCAGCTCACCTTTGCATGAACAAATGAATGTGGAGGAGCGCGGCTCAATCACAGGAGGCCACTGGTTGAACAGACTGTTACAATTCCAGAACGATGGAGAGCCAGAACCAATCAAAATAAAAAGATGGAAACTCTATTAATTCTTTACATTAGGTGAGTAATAAAAGGCTGATGCGTTTCGGGTTACAGCACCGTTAATCGTAGCTCTCCATTATTTTGGTATCCTAACAATAACCAGTCCTCTTCTTCAGACCCCCAAACTCCGATGTCGGCAGCGACGTCAAAAGACGTCCTGCAGACGAACGACCTGAAATGCCCGCCGTCAAAAGACGGTGGGCGGTCGTTAAGAAGTTAAGCACTAAATTGGTGAAAACTGTATGGAACACTGCATAAGAGGCAAGTGTGAAGGTAATCACAGAGGGACCGCAGGAATACGTATCGCACCGGCTGCAACCAGCGCCACTTCTCTCTTGCTTCCCACGGCTACTAGTTTTCGCTATTCCTGCAGTCCCTCTGTGATTACCTTCACACTTGCCTCTTATGCAGTGTTCCATACAGTTTTCACCAAACTACTGCAAGGTGATCAGGCTGAAAAAGGCTGAAGGATCAGTTGAAACGTTCCAAATATGATCACGGTTTCCTTAAGAAAATTATAACTATATTTTAAACAAAATTTTTTGGGGATTTTTGTATGGAAACAGCTTCCTGTAACTAAAAACTGTGAAAAAAAACTTTATAACCACATTAAACTATTCTAAACCCGATAACAATACCTTGAATGCTATGGATTTATTTTTGTTTATGATTAATGCGTTGGAATTTCCCTTTTTCCACAAAGCACCCCCATATTGTCTAGTGCACATCAATACTTAATAATTGACAATTGGCATACCATTTTTGTAAATTGTAAAAATGGTCCTTAAAACAAGGGGAAATTTGGTAACACCCAGTTGTCATTTTTATTCAACAAAAATAAGGGCAAAAGGGGTTTTTTTCTCACCATAGTTTTACAGAGCCACAGCTTCAGACTCACACTTCCTGGTCATGGTGTGGGTGGTTCTATAGCAGTGGTTTACATATCAGCTATGCTGTTTCTAGCTAATCCTTTTTACATGACAGACTGCGAGAATTAAAAGTTTTTTAACAAAGTAAACAGATTTTAAGGGGGGGAAAGCTTTTCATTTAGTTAAGTGAATAAAACTCTTTGCAAATATAAAACTGGGGGAAAGGACCACCATGATGAACTAACTGATTTTATAGAAAAAACTTTTGCCACAAAGGGAGAAAAATTTCTTCCCTGAACAAAAAAAAACAACAAAGCATGTATTTGGTAAAAACTTCTTTTTACCTCTCCTACTTTAAAATTAATCATTTGGAGAAAAACCCTTTAAGTTAAATCCTAGCATTGGGTGATGTTGTTTGTATGTTTTGCAAGTATAATTATTAGGGTTTTTTTCAATTTATTTCAGAATTTACCCAAAGGAGAAGTGGGCATATTTTTTACTTATGTAATTAATGTCCAAGGATTCCAAAAATAACCTGCTGAAGACCCCTACAGAGGGAAAAACTAATTTAGAATAGTTTTATCAAATGTATTTATTAATGTATTTGTCCCAGTATATCCACTTGGTTTTGTTATACTTATTTTTGGTCTGCTATATAATTTTTATATTTTGATAGCCTATATCTTTAGTGTCTAAATTGCTGCAGATGTGCTGAGTCTTTATTATATTCTGCCTTAAGTTACTTACATTATGCATGCAACCGCCACTAACATTGTGGCAGGGTGTGGCATGGGACAGGATAGGTGCATGTGTGTTCATCCACCATTGATGTCATGGTGTCATGTAGCAATTCTATCACTTTTTAAGGACTCTGATCTGGCAGCCAGCAGTATCCTTGCTAGCATGTGCACATTGAGCTATTGGATCTACACATGCGCTGGCATCCTTTCATTTTCATCAGGGGGCCGACGGGAATAAAAATCCCCTGGGATAAGCCCCACCAACCCACGCACAATATCCCCTTTCAAAATGCCCCTGTTCTCGCACCTCCCACTGTCTAAAATAACTACACATAAAGCGCTTGCACACGGAGCATTTTTGGTGCGTTTTTTTTATGTGTTTTTGATACATTTTGTACAGAAAGGCAGAGTAGTTAATGCTGTACATTTCTGCACAAAAAAAAAAACGCATCAAAAAACGCACCAAAACCGCTCGGTGTGAGAGCTCCCTAAACACAAGAAAGAAAGAAATAGTGGTGCAGAGAAACCCCTCGTCAGAGTCAGGTGTGCACTTGCTTTACAATCAGGCACAAGCCCACACTGACACTACAAAAGCACCAACATAACCTACAACCCCCACCAATCACATCCCCAGTAGTCAGGTCACCATCACATGAATACAGCACTGACTCAACATAGAAGTAAAATGACCCCTGACATCAGGGACTCACAGGAGACATTATCTCTGATGGGGGTTGTTCTCTTCTCCTTCTGGCCCAAACCTCCATGATGTCTCCCTGATGAGTCGTTCCCTTCCATTTCTTTCTCCGTCCAGTACAGCATACAGTGTCCTCTTCTAGTGGTCACTACTCGTCCCTGTAAATTTACCAAAAATACATCTTAGACTCCTCTCTTTTCCAGCATTTTCCTATCAATTCCCAGAACAGCGTATGTTAGACCCTAAAAATTAGAAATTAAAAAATGACAGATAAGTGGCATGTAAATAGGTAGACCTCCATTAGACAGGCAGGGCTAGTATGTAGATAGGCAGGGCCAGTATGTAGGCAGGCAGGGCCAGTATGCAGGCAGGCAGGGACAGTATGTAGGCAGGCAGGGACAGTATACAGGCAGACTGGGCCACTTATAGACAGACAGAGACAGTATATAGGCAGGCAGGGACAGTTTATAGGTAGGCAGGGCAGTGTATAGGCTGCCAGGGCAGTGTATAGGTAGGCAGGGCTATTATAGGCAGCCAGGGCAGGGTATAGGCAGCCAGGACAGGGCATCATATAGCCAGGCAGGGTATAGGTAGCCAGGGCAGGGTATAGTAAGCCAGGCCGGGGAAAGGTAGCCAGGCAGGGGATGGTGACAGGGCAGGGCATCATATAGCCAGGGAGGGGAAAGGTATCCAGGCAGGCAACCATAATAGCCAGCAGGGTATAGGTAGCCAGGGCAGGGGATCAGTAGCCAGGCAGGGCATCATAAAAGCCAGGACAGGGTATAAGTAGCCAGGGAAAAGGGGATCATATACCCCGGGCAGGGGATAGTTTCCAGGGCAGGGCATCATATAAACCAGGGGGAGGGTATAGGTAGCCAGGGCAGGGCATGTTATAGCCAGGCAGGGTATAGGTAGCCAGGGCAGGGTATAGGTAGCCAGGGCAGGGAATCATATAGCCAGGGCAGGGCATCATATAGCCAGGCAGGGTATAGGTAGCCAGGCAGGGCATCAATACCAGGGCAGGTATAGGTAGCCAGGCAGGGGTATAGGTTTGCCAGGCAGGGTATAGCCACCAGGGCTATATAGTGTAGCCAGGGCAGGGCACCAGGTAGCCAGGCAGGGTATAGTTAGCCAGGGCAGGGCATCATATAGCCAGGGCAGGGGATAGGTAGCCAGGGCAGGGTATAGGTAGCCAGGGCAGGCACATATAGCCAGGGAGGGTATGGTAGCCAGGGCACGGCAACATATACCAGGGCAGGTATAGGTAGCCAGGCAGGTTATAGGTAGCCAGGGCAGGGTATAGGCAGCCAGGGCAGGGTATAGGTAGCCACGGCAGGGTATAAGTAGTTAGGGCAGGGTATAGGTAGGCAGGGTTATTATAGGCAGCCAGGGCAGGTATAGGTAGCCAGGCAGGGTATAGATAGCCAGGGCAGGGTATAGACAGCCAGGGCAGGGTATAGGTAGCCAGGGCAGGGTATCATATAGCCAGGGCAGGGTATAGGTAGCCAGGGCAGTGTATAGGTAGCCAGGCAGGGTATAGATAGCCAGGGCTATTATAGGTAGCCAGGGCAGGGTATAGGTAGCCAGGGCAGTATATAGGTAGCCAGGGCAGGGTATAGGTAGCCAGGGCAGGGTATAGGTAGCCAGGCAGGGTATAGGTAGCCAGGGCAGTATATAGGTAGCCAGGCAGGGTATAGGTATCCAGGGCAGTATATAGGTAGCCAGGGCAGGGTATAGGTAGCCAGGCAGGGTATAGATAGCCAGGGCAGGGTATATATAGACAAGGAACGGAATAGGGAGCCAGGCAGGGTATAGATAGCCAGGGCAGGGTATAGGTAGCCAGGCAGGGTATAGGTAGCCAGGGCAGGGTATAGATAGCCAGGGCAGGGTATAGGTAGCCAGGGCAGGGTATAGGTAGAAAGGCAGGGTATAGGTAGCCAGGGCAGGGCTATTATAGGCAGCCAGGGACAGTAAGTAGTTTAAAAAATATATATATATAATACTCACCCGCCGTCCCGTCCTCTTCAGCTGCTCCGGAGCCGGTGGCCACTCACTGCAGAGTGCGGGGCCACAGAGCAGGCGCGCGATTACGTCATTACATCAAGCGCCTGCCCCGCGGCCTCCTGGGAGCTGAACAGACGGGATCAGTAGATCCCAGATGTTCAGCCTCGGCAGCTGCTTGCACAGACCAGCGCCAGGACTCGGGGCCCGCCGGGGGGGAACACCGTCCTCCTCGGTGGGCGCTCCGAGCCGGCCCTGCAGCCCGGACCCCAGCGGCCCGCCGGGCAAATGCCCGGTTTGCCCTATGGGCAGTCCGGCCTGCTTACTATCCTGTTTATCATTACATGAGTAGTATGAATTAAATTATATGCAATTACCTTTATATCACCCCATTGCATCTATCTTACATAGTTCATCACTGTTTATAAAATAATGGTATAAAATTTAACATAATCTTTTAGCACTGCACGTGTTGGTGGTGCAGGGCAGCGGTCATGGGCAAAGAAAGTGGTGGAGGGTTAGTAGGACGCAATAGATTTGGGAGACAGCCCAGGCGTTATTTTCTACTTGAGGAGAGAGAGAGATTTTGGTGTTATTTTTATATATAATATCAAAACCTGAAACAACTGATGAGTTGGACAAGACCACATGCAAAAGTAACCTTAAAGGGGTGTTCCACTGTTTCAGTGCTTCAGGTTGGCTCAAGCTCAGCTATATTCTGAACTCCAAAATAAATAAATGGGGAAGACAGCAAGTACCACTTTCCTCACAGCTAACGTGAACCAATCTGAAGCACTGAAGGTCACTTGCTGGAACACCAATTTAAGCTCCTAGGCCAAATGTAAAGTTTCTAACAGGGCCTCCATTTTCTTTTTGCTATTACTGGTGTCTTCTTATATGGCAATAGGGTACTCTTGGGTTTCTATATCAGCAGGGCCCAGGTGCAACTGCTACCTCTGCCCTACCAACAAAACAGCAGTACAGAATTACAGATAAGGTAGGAATGGGAAACACTAACATTTTGTCAGAGAAACAGAGTTAGATTCAAAAGACAAAGGTGGATTCCAAGTGAGGAGAAAATCTGCTAGACATAAACGCTCAGCTAAGCCACAAGCTACACTGCAAATATGTCATTGTACTAAAAGAAGATGATCAATACTATTTCATAAAAAGAGATTTACTTGCACTGTTTGAAAAAGATAGCTGTTTGTGTTGGGTCTTCAGAGAGATAGGCCACTCATTCCACTAGAGACATAACAAGCTTTTTTTTTTAACATAAAACGTTGTAAAGACTTATGGAGGTGACGACCATCGCACTATTCGAGGATTACTTCAAGAGAAGCAAAGAAATACACCAACACCAAAAAGGTTAAATGGATTAAAAAAGAAAATGTAAACATTGGTGATGTTTGCTGCTACACAACTCTCTACTTGTGATTCACCAAATCTTTTCTGTAACATGCTGCTACTCGATAGATGCAACACCCTACTTCTGAGTATTATTTTAATAGCTTGTTACATTAAGCGTATTCAGATTGCTATTTCCTGATGTTATTCCACTATATGGTCATTGACATAGGTACAGTAGGTACAGAAAGTATTCAGACCCCTTTACATTTTTCATTCTTTGTTTCATTGCAGCCATTTGACAAGATCAAAAAAGTTAATTATTTTGCTCATTAATGTACACTCTGCACCCCATCTTGAAAGAAAGAAAAAACATAAATGTAGATATTTTTGCAAATGTATTAAACAAGAACAACTGAAATATCCCATGGTCATAAGTATTCAGACCCTTTGCTGTGACACTCATATTTAACTCACATGCTGTCCATTTCCTTCTGATCCTCCTTGAGATGGTTCTACTCCTTCATTGGAGTCCAGCTGTGTTTAATTAAACTGATTGACTTGATTAGGAAAGGCACATATCTGTCTATATAAGACCTCACAGCTCACAGTGCATATCAGAGTACATGAGAATCACGAGGTCTAAGGAACTGCCCAAGGAGCTCAGAGACAGAATTGTGGCAAGGCACAGATCTGGCTAAGGTTACAAAAGAATTTCTGCAGCACTCAAGGTTCCTAAGAGCACAGTAGCCTCCACAATCCTTAAATGGAAGAAGTTTGGAACGACCACAACTCTTCTCGACCTGGCCGCCCAGCCATACTAAAGAAACGTGGGAGAAGAGCCTTGGTGAGAGAGGTAAAGAAGAACCCCAAGATCACTGTGTCTGAGCTCCAGAGATGCAGTAGGGAGATGGGAGAAAATTCCCCAAAGTCAACTATAAATGCAGCCTTCCACCAGTCAGGGCTTTATGTTAGAGTGCGGCCGACGGAAGCCTCTCCTCAGTGCAAGACATATGAAAGTCCGCATACAGTTTGCAAAAAACACATGAATGACTTCCAGACTATGAGAAAGAAGATTCTCTGGTCTGAGGAGACGAAGATTGAACTTTTTGGTGCTAATTCTAAGTGGTATGTGTTGAGAAAACCATGCACTGCTCATCACCTGCCCAATACAATCCCAACAGTGAAACATGGTGGTGGCAGCATCATGCTATGGGGATGTTTTTCAGCTGCAGGGACAGGACGACTGGCTGCAACTGAAGGAAAGATGAATGCGCCCAAGTACAGAGATATCCTGAATGAAAACCTCTTCCACGGTGCTCTGGACCTCAGACTGGGCGGAAGGTTCATCTTCTAACAAGACAATGACCATAAGCACACAGCTAAAATAACAAAGCAGTGGCTTCAGGACAACTCTGTGACCATTCTTGACTGGCGCAGCCAGAGCCCTGACCTAAATCCAATTGAGCATCTATGGAGAGACTTGAAAATGGCTGTCCACCAACGTTCACCATCCAACCTGAGGGAACTGAACAGGGATCTACAAGGAAGAATGGCAGAGGATCCCCAAATCCAGGTGTGAAAAACTTGTTGAATCATTCCCAAGAAGACTCATGGCTGTACTTGCTCAAAAGGGTACTTCTACTCAATACTGAGCAAAGTGTTGAATACTTAAGACCATGTGATATTACAGTTTTTCTTGTTTAATAAATTTGCAAAAATATCTACATTTCTGTTTTTTTTTCTTTCGAGATGGGGGTGTAGAGTGTACATTAATCAGCAAAAAAAATTAACTTTGTGGATCTTACCAAATGGCTGCAATGAAACAGAGTGAAATATTTAAAGGGGTCTGAATACTTTCCGTACCCACTGTATGATGACCCATGCTATGTTGGTATAGTTATTGGAGCCTTGCGTGTTGATCTCATCTTGCACTACAATAGTGGTTATTCAGCAAAAACTCTTAGGGAGACATTTATGAACCTGGCGCCGACTTGCCAATTCTACCTCTGTTTTTAATAGTGTATGATCCGACCATATGGATGACACCACTTTGTTTGGCTTAAACCATGTCAAAAAATTGCTACAGCCCCATTCATACATGTTACCCTTAATGTGTATTTCTTGACTATTAGTCATAAGGAATACAGTAATCACAGTTATTACTGCACCACAATTTGTGGAATTCCCCAAAAGGTTAATACAATTAAGAATACATAAAATTTGATAACATGCCAATATTTGCTCTAAACAATGGTGAACCGTTTAATACACTAAGGGCTTTTTACTGTTTCCTTTCACAACATCATGCTGAAGAGATTTAATGACTCTCTATAAACAAAGAGTGGCTGGCAAACTATTTTGGTAGCCAAAATAATGGCTAGATTCTTTCATCACAAATCATAGTCGCACACAACAAATCAAAACCCATATCCTCATGCCTGCTTATTCAAATCCAAACAATATTATCTAACTATTATGTTCTTCTAGTGCCCAAATGTAGCAATTTCAAAAATGTCCTTGTTTTGTTCCAGGTTGTAGTATTCTTAAGCACTCCCAAAATATAGGACATATAGTAGCACCAGTCCAATTATAATATGAACACAAACTTGTCCATGCCATTGTGTCAACCATTGTATAGACACTTTTCTCATCGAAGTCCCCTGCGTCTGCAAATAAAAAGCGTTGCCAAAGCGAAATTTTTTTTTTTGTGAGTACAAGATCAAGTAAACGCATTAAAAATGCTATAAATGAATTAGACAAATTGGGATTATCATCAAGGGATTCCCTAACTGCTTGGCAACCTTCTGTGTAAGGAATACAGGTAAATAAGGATTTAATATCCTTAATTGATAATATTAGAACGCATATAAATAGGAGCATATACTGCTATCTATGTATGCGTTGGTCTGAGGAAGGAGGAGTTACCTCCGACACGTCATCACTCGGACACTAGGACTCTAGATGCAGGCATAAGCAACCACTCTCTCTCCATGTTTATATGGACATACGTATTTATTGCTACTATTCTCAAGTTATGTAAGTAAATACTACATCCTATGGAATATAGGTTTTCATATTTGTAAATAGAATTGAACCCGAATAAATATATGGGCAATTTTGATAACTTTCATAAAAAAAAAGTTGTATACAAACGGACTGGATCTATCTCGTTTTTTGACTCAAGTACTCAAGAAAAGACCCATTGTCTAGTCTGATACCTGTTCCATGTTTGGATTGTTTGTGGCAGTCAAAACTAAATTGTTTTGTGTTTTTCTCCTAACGACTGCATTAAATTTACAAAACATTCAACCGCAAAATGTCTTTTGAGGAGATTTCTATGCTCACTGACAAGCATGCTGAGATGTTTGGTTTCTCTGAGGCAGACCGTGCTAAGATTTTGCAAAATGCCGAAGCTGCAGGGCTCAGCTTTGAAAAAGCCAAGGAAACCACCATTATTGATTATGGAAAACGCCTAGAGCACCTGAAAAAGAAGGAGATATCTCTTTCTCTACACGCTACCACTCTAACTAAATACATCAAAGTTATGCATATACCGAGAGGGTTACGAACCAATTTACAACCTATATTGCTGAAAGATGACGTTAAATATAGAGAGAGATGGTTTGCACTATCGAACCGCTATTCGATGGACCTTATGTTGTTGACAATACAACACCTCCAACTAGCCATCCAAAAGACGATGGATGATATTAAAACTTGTGATGAAGAGTTCAAGAAATACGCGAATGGTGATGTTTATAATGAAACACAGGATCGTTTAAAAATTACTGTGGATGAGCTAAGAGTTAAACTACTGCAAATGAAGTTGAGCAAGTTTGAGCGTGAAACACACAATTATTTGAACAACCAGGTATATACCTGGCAAGAAGAACGTGCCCGATACCTCAGTACAAGGAGGACAATTAGAATGTCTCATACGGATACAACATCGAGAGAATCAACCTCTAGCTCTTATAATAGAGCACAAAAAGAACCTATGCATTTACGTTCTTATAAAAAAAAACACAAGATCGGCCTTTTTTGGAAAATACCAACATTCAAGAGGAGAGCGATTCAGCGACAAGTTCACAGCAAGCAACTGGTGATTCAAAGATCCCACGGAAGAACAAAAATCGCAAGAAGACCTAAACACATTAGCTTTAAATATTTCATCCAAGACATTAACTAAAGGTCAAATAACGGTTCTTAATAAAGGACTTAACTTCTTGCCACAACATCAGAAACAACCGTTTGACTTTATAGTTGACTTCTACCGCATGTGTAGAAATATACGTATTAGAATGCATTTTCCATCTAGCGATAGTGTAAAGAAAGATCATTATGCTGATGTTCCTAAAAAACTACGTAAAAAAAGTCAATATGATCCAATAGTTTCTAGTTCTACATTGGAGGTTTTTGAAAATATGGTTAAAAAGGAAGTTATCAGCAAATGGGATAAAACTAAATCTAAGATACCTAATAACATGTCATTGACTGAAAAACAAGCCATGCATAGTCTCAAAAATGATAAGGACTTGATAATTAAAAAAGGGCCGATAAAGGAGGCTCTACGGTCGTCATGGATCACACCTTTTATTACAAGAAGCAGCTCGCCATCTTCAGGATACGAATGTATAAAAGTTACTTGAATATGACCCTACTAGTGAATATAAAGGGATCATTGATGATACTTTAAGGGAAGCAATGGAGCTAGGAATAATCTCTATTGACATACGGGATATGCTCACAGTTAATAAAGCACAATTTCCAATATCTAGACCCTAAAGTTCACAAAAATGCTCAGTCCCCTCCATGTCGCCCTATAGTATCGGGCATAAAGTCATTACTTGAATCTTTGGCCATTTATATATATTCCTTTTTACAACCTATTGTAAAGTCTAATAAGGATTTCTTACAGGATACCAAACAATTTTTGGAGAGGATTTGTGACGTGGATACATCCAAGATTACATGGTTATGTACGATGGATATTAAATCCTTATTTACCTGTATTCCTTATACAGAAGGTTGCCAAGCAGTTAGGGAATCCCTTGATCATAATCTCAATTTGTCTAATTCATTTATAGCATTTTTAATGCGTTTACTTGATCTTGTACTCACAAAAAATGTTTTCGCTTTGGCGACACTTTTTATTTGCAGACGCAGGGGACCTCGATGGGGTCCCGTGTGGCACCAAGTTCTGCGAATATTTATATGTCCCACTTTGAAAAAGAATATGTTTTTCATTCGGAATTTAGTACTGATGTCCTCATGTGGTCCCGCTATGTGGACGACGTATTCGTCCTATGGACGGGTACGGAAACTTGATTGAAGTTATTCTTTGAGTACCTTAATGGATGTCATCCACTGATTTAATTTTCTCTAAATAAATATCGTTCTACTATCCAATTTTTGGATGTAGAAGTTAAAAAGGAAGAAATAGGTTTGTCTACCACTCTATATAGCAAGCCAACAGACCGTAATAATATTTTACATCATAAATCGTTTCATGCCCCACAAATATTCAAATGCATTCCCCGTGGCCAATTTGTTAGGGCTCGCCGAATATGTTCTACTGATACCCAATATCTACAAAATATGCATGAATCAATAGACAAATTTACAGTAAGAGGATATGATAGATTGGAGCTGGAAAACATAGGGCTTGAAGTGCTGTCACAAAATCGTGAAGATATGTTCAAACATAAGGAGAAAAAAACTAAAGACCAACTTATGTTGGTTTCTACGTTCGATCAACATTCCATGATGATTCAAAAAACAATACGAAGACACTGGCCAATATTACAGTCTGATCCCCAATATGGTCATTTATTTAGAGATTATCCTCGATTTTTGTATAGAAAGGGTCATTCAATAGGGAATAATATTATACGATCAGACATAACTCCTGTGAAAAAAGATTGCCAGACTACTCTGGGTACCAAGCGGAAAGGCACCCATGCATGTTTATCATGCCAAAATTGTAATTCCATTATAAAAGGTGACAAAATTCAACACTCTTTAAAGGGTTATGACATCCCTATTAGAGGTTTCTTTACCTGTTTAACCCCAAATGTAATTTATGTATTGAAATGTCCTTGCGGAAAAATATACGTAGGTCAAACGAGCCGTCCTGTACGTGTTCGAATTAATGAACATAAATCAGCAATAAGAACATATAACCCCAAAAAAGAAAAAGATAAAGAAAAAACAGAAGGAAGATCTAGATATGGTGAGACTACGGTGGCGAGGCACTTTGGTGAGTCGCACCACCAGGTCCATGAATTGAGATGGTGTGTAGTAGAAGAGGTTTCATGTGTTGACAACACTATGCTGCATTCTCGGCTTCTACAACGTGAAGCCTTTTGGATTTTCAAATTAGATTCTCTAGTACCCGAAGGGTTACATGAAGCATTCAGCCTTAAAGCATTTTTGTAAAAATCTGTTTATACTGTTTGTCTCTTAGGTCTTTATGCTATGCTATTTACATCTTAACATTCTTTAATGCTGTATTACATTTAATTGATAATATTAGAACGCATATAAATAGGAGCATATACTGCTATCTACGTACCTGTGACGAGAGGTCCGTTCCGCTATGTGTTGGTCTGAGAAAGGAGGAGTTACCTCCGAAACGTCATCATCTCACACACTCGGACACTAGGACTCTAGATGCAGGCATAAGCAACCACTCTCTCTCCATGTTTATATCGACATACGTATGTATTGCTACTATTCTCAAGTTATGTAAGTAAATACTACATTCTATGGAATATAGGTTTTCATATTTGTAAATAGAATTGAACCCGAAGAAATATATGGGCAATTTTGATAACTTTCGTAAAAGAAGTTGTATATAAATGGACTGGATCTATCTCGTTTTTTGACTCAAGTACTTTATGGATTAATGGAGAAAAGACCCATTGTCTAGTCCGATACCTGTTCCATGTTTGGAATGTTTGTGGTAGTCGAAACTAAATTGTTTTGTGAAACATACCAAAGTGCCTATATCATTGTGCTAGAGATATAAAGGTAACCATAAAAAAGTTAAAAGAGTGCCCAAACAAATGTAGTCTCTCCTCTCCCTGGTTTACTGATTGGGACCCTGAGAAGAAGAATTCCTGGTCTAATAAATAGAATACAAGATGAAATACTCGAGAGAGCCTTTGAACAAAAGTAGTGATTTTTTTAGCTATTTTTTAAAACTCTATTCCAACCCCTTTTCAGGCCACCTAGAAAAAACTATGCAATTATTATTATAGAGTATTCTATATAGATTAACTCTCATTTTGGCCGAAAAGTCTTCTCCAAAAGGAAGCGTCAACCATTTGTAGACAGCTGTTTTGGGAATCTTACCCTTGTCAGTACCAAGCAGGGTACAGATCGGGAAGAGAGATGTCTTAGATGCAGATTGGGGGAGGAGGGGGTGGGCACTAATTGTCTTTAAGAAACCCAATGGTGTCTTTCTTAAACAAATCTTTATGGTCAAAAAGTATGTAAATGAGCTTACCCCAAAACAGCTGTCTACAGATAGGTGACTTCCTTTTGAAAGTGACTCTGGTTTGGCAAATATGAAATTGTTTCTTCCATCAGGGGAAGTGCTAATTTACATACCTTTTCCCATAGTGTATTATATGAAAATAAGTCTACATACACCAGTCTTTAGTATCAGAACTCCTTCTGAGCTTGAATGCTTTATAATACGTATGGCCTAGATATACCACTTAAGGCCAAGCTAAAAGATTCCTTGCACCTTTCCAGCCATCAATTGAATGGTGGTTTAACCATTTAGAAGGCATAAAAGGCTGCAAATCCTAATTAAGAATGTGACAAATTGACGGCAATTTTAAATAAACAATGAACCCAAAATGACTGTTTGTCCCTTATTAGTGTCATGATTCCAAGCCAAAAAAGACATTAGAAAAATGATTTTAAATACTTTAGAAATTATTTTTAAATTAGGCATCTTTTCCCTTACAGAGCTTTTCAGAGTTCATAATGATACATATTTTTTCACATAATTGCAAAGCACACTTGTTAATCAAATTATTCTTTAATTAGTTAGCTAATGAGTTTAGCCATACATTTCTTTCAGAACTTTCAATTTTTGTTGTATACTAATTATATATAATTAAACAGCATCAAGCCTTCCTTTCCTTTTAATACGTATGCTGATTACTCCTCATCCCCCTTAAAAATTTCAACGTGCATTGAATGAACTACAAAACAAGGCATGACACATGAAACATTTTGTCGCAATTAATTAGATGCTAATTATATGGTGAAGATGCAAAAAGAATGGTATTCACTGGAAATGCAGTGTAGTGGAAAAAGATAATAGGCTCTTTCTTACCTTTTTGGTTTACTACATTGTTGTTCAGCCAGTTCATCGCCATTAAGCAGTCTTCACTATCACGTAGAGTAAATAAATTTGAAGGAATTTTCCCTGTGTATACCTGTTTGGAGGAGTCTGGTACATCTTGATTAGTTAAAAGCTTAGTAATATCAGCTCCACTTGGACAAGGCACCTACGTGCACACAGAAAAGAAAAAATGACATACACATGTAGAAGGTTAATTCTGCAGTTTACACATTAGTGTTTCCTAGTAGTATGCTACACAGACAAAAAATGTATTGCTAAATTGCATGCATTTTTATAGTTGCATTTTTATGCAGATTTTCACCCAGTTTAACAGGATATGTTGGGATATGTTTTAGATGCATGTTTGGATTTGTGTATCGGATCCTAGACGGACCCAAACACGCATGTATCAATGTGCAGTGTGATTTACATTGCTTTCAATGTAAAACACGCATCAGCATTCAGCGTGTTTTTACATGCATCTGTTAAAGTCCAATGTATTAAAATATAACATTATTTATCCTATAAGGTGAACATAAAATAAAAAAAAATCCAATGACATATTTTTGCTCACTTTGCATCCACAAAATTTGGAATCAGAGGTAATCAAAAAGTCACATGTAATGGTGTTTTCACACGGAGCGTTTTTTGGTGCGTTTTTTGGTGCAAGTCCATCCCGCTTTGCGGCGGGCTCTGGTGAAAACCGGGACCTGCTTAGACTCCGATCCCTGGCGTGGCTTACACCATCGCTTGCGGTGGTCCAGTGGATCCACTTCTATGTCCGGGACCGTTACAGTAAGATCCGGCCATGGATCCCGCCAAGGTACCGCTGCCCAGTGTGGCGGACCTCTCTCGCGTGGTGGCCCAGCAGTCTCAACAACTGGCCCAGCAGGCGCAACAGCTGGATCAGTTGACCACCATGATGCAGCAGCTCGTCACTACCCCGCCGCAGCCTCCACCTCCTCCCGTGGTCGCCCCCGCGACGCCACTGACTCCGTTGGGACCCAAGCTTCGTTTGTCGCTGCCTGCCAAATTTGACGGCGACCCCAAGCTCTGCAAGGGATTCCTTGCCCAGTGCACCATGCACATCGAGTTAAAGGGAGACCAATTCCTGTCTGAACATTCCAAGGTGGCGTTTGTGGTCAGCCTGTTGTCCGGGAAGGCCCTGGCCTGGGCTACACCTCTCTGGGACAGGAGCGATCCGGTGACTGCGGACCTGCATGCCTTACTCTCTGAATTCCGCAGTGTCTTCGAGGAGCCAGCACGGGCATCATCTGCGGAAACGGCACTCTTGAACCTGTGCCAGGGCGAAACCTCGGTTGGAGATTATGCGGTACAGTTTTGCACCCTGGCTTCAGAGCTGTCCTGGAATAATGCCGCACTGTGCGCCACCTTTAAGAAGGGCCTTTCCAGCAGGAATAAGGACGCCCGTGCAGCAAGAGATTTGCCATCCTCTTTAAGTGAATTAATCCACCTGGCCACCCGCATAGACGTGCGCTTCGCAGAGAGGCAAGAAGAGCTTCGCCAAGATCGTGACCTGGCGCGACCCCGCCGTCTACCACGCCTGGCTCCGGTATTCCAGAGGCCTCCACTGCCGCTTCCTTTACCGGCTGGGGAAGAGCCCATGCAGGTGGATCAGGCTCACATTTCTGAACAAGAGTTATCCCGTCGGCGGGCAGAAAAGCTGTGCCTGTACTGCGCCAGTCCGGATAATTTTCGGAGGAGCTGTCCGCTTCGCCCCCAACGTCCGGGAAACGCCTGCACCTAGGCCATGTTGGGGTGGCATCCCTAGGTGAGAACTCTTCCTCTCCGCGCCTGACTATGCCGGTGGAGAACAGGACAGACTCGGGACTTGTATTCCAGGCTCCTGAGTTCCTGGACTCCGGTTCCGCCGGGAATTTTATCCACGCCGCCCTTGTATCCCGGTATCAGCTTCCAGTGGTTAGACTGGAGAAGCCGTTGGTGATATCCTCGGTCACAGGGGAGCTCCTTGGAGACGCCATTCAGTACAGGACCAAGCCGGTGACCCTCCACGTGGACGTCTTGCACAAGGAGAAGATCTCCCTCTACGTGCTGTCTCGATCTTCCTCAGCGATCCTGTTGGGGCTTCCGTGGCTGCAGTGCCATGCCCCTACGCTTAATTGGAAGACCGGCGAGGTCATGCGCTGGGGTCCTGACTGCCGGAACCTTTGCCTGGTGGCACCCCGCCCGGTGTGCTCCGTTCCTTCCCAACCGTCCTCCAGGCCTCTGCCAAGTCTGCCCATGGAATACCGGGATTATGCGGACGTCTTCTCAGAGAAGCAGACCGAGACCCTTCCGCCTCATCGCCACTACGACTGCCCGATTGCATTGCTGCCGGGAACCAGTCCTCCCAGGGGCAGGGTTTACCCACTGTCGGTACCGGAGACCCAAGCCATGTCGCCCTACATTCTCCAAGACCTTCTCCCCTGCGGAAAAAAATTACACCATTGGGGACCAGGAGTTGCTGGCTATCAAGCTGGCCTTAGAAGAGTGGTGTTATCTTCTGGAAGGCGCACGCTATCCCATCACCATTTACTCCAACCATAAAAATCTTCAATACCTCCAATCGGCCCAACGCCTCAACCCATGTCAAGCCAGGTGGTCCCTTTTTTTTCTCGCGCTTCAACTTCCAGATCCCTTTTTCGGCCAGCAAGAAGAAGTGGGGCCGATGCGCTCTCCCTTGTCCCCGTTGTGGGGGGGGGAAATTAGGGGCCCCCAAAATAAAATTTCCCTGAATGCTGATCTCTGAGTCCGGTGGATCTTTAAAAGGTGCCCCAATAAAAAACTTCTTGTCCTGCCCCCCCCAAAGGAGAAATTTGAAAGGGGGGACACTGTTCTTACTGGCCGGGGGAAAAAGGGAGAGGAAAATCGCCCCTGAATTTCTCCAGTTTTACTGGGGGCCCGGAGCTTGTAAAGGGACTTCAAAAAATTTCGTAAAGCCCTGGTTATTTGTGCTCTAAAAAAAACTCCTGGGCACTACCCTGGGTTTGCTCCAGCCTCTGCCCACCCCTGGGCCCTTGGCTCATGTGGGATGGATTTCATCAGGATCTGCTTCCCTCTGGGGAAAACACGGCATTGGGTGGTCGAGACCGTTTTTCGAAGGGCCCTTTATCCGTTGCCGGGTCACCATCTGCCCCCATTTGGCCACCCAGTTTTTTCTCCACATTTTCCCGCCTACCGGATCCCCCCACTTTTTGTGTGGGATGGGGAGCCCAAATTTTTTCGGGGTTTGGGGGGTTTTTGTTTCGTTGCGGGTGAGCCTAGATTTCCCCTCTGCCTACACCCGCAAAGAAGGGCCCAACGGAGAGAATCAATCAGATCTTGGGGGGTTTTGCGGCACTTTGTCTCGGCTCGACGGGGTGACTGGGCCAATTACTTCCCTTGGGGAAGTTTTCCTAGACTCCTGGATTCGGAAAACCATGGACCTTCCATTTTTGTCGTGTATGGCCCATCCCCGCCCTCCGTTACCAGCGGGAGCGGGGTACTTTTTGCCCGAATATCTGTCCCCTTTGGGAAACAGACGCCTTCTGCACGGGGCGGGACGATGAAGGTCCAACGACAAAAATAGAAGACCCTCCCCAGTGTTTTCTCCCGGGGACAAAAATGGGCTATCGGCCGATTATCCCGGGTCGATTCCCCGTACAAATTGGGGCCCCGGGACTAGGACCCAAAATTTAATACTCATCGCATCAACCCGGCTGCCTTAAAACTTGGCTCCACCCCCAAGCTATTTCCCCCTCCTTCCCTGTCTCCTTTTTGGGAAAACCCGTGGGCCCCCAAAAAGCTTTTTTCCCCGGGTTGTCCTCCCTCTCCAGAGGTCCACCAAAATCTTTGCTGTAAATGAAACCCCCGGGAAAGAAGGCCCTCGGGGAAAAGCGGCATTTTCTTATTGATGGAAGGATTTTTTCCCCGAAGAAAGATCTTGCAAGCCCGGGGGACAAAAATCCTGGGCTGTGATTTCTGCAGAAATTTTCCCCCAAGCCAGGAAGAAGGGGAGGGTAAGGGGGGGGGGTACTGTTTCGAACGGCGCCTCGCAGTTTGCCCGTCCCCGCACCGGGCAGGCCGCCCCAAAAGTCGGGGGTCAGGCAAGGGGCCCCAACGCCCCCTTGCGCCATACTCCCGGCCCCCCTGTTTCTTGAGCCTCCTGCTGCCCCCGGCGCAATTGGCAATTCCGGGCCTGCCTCTAAATTACGGGCCTTCCGCCCCCTCCCTGCGGGTCTTTGTGCTTGCCTATTTAGAAAATGTTCCAGTTTTCTTGTTCTGATCTTCCTGTACCGTACATTTGCTCCGTTCCTGCCCGAAACTCTGCCGCCTGCCTGACCTTTTCCTGTCCCCGCCACGAACCCTAGCCGCCTGTCCTACCTTTTGCCCGTTCCCACTACGGCCTGTCTTTCGATTTTTTTACCACCCACACTGGGCTCCGCAAGCAAGTCAAGTCAGGGGGGAGCACCCGGTAGACTCCCCCGCAAAAGCAAAAACCATCCCGCTTTGTGGGGGGGGCCTGGTAAAACCGGCCACTTAAACCCGCGCTGGGGTGGGGTTTCCCTCGCTTGCAGTGGTCCTGGGTCCCTTTACGTCGGGAACCCTTTCAAGACCCTAAACCAAAAATTTTTTTCAAACCCCTACTTATTGGGGTTCTAAAAAGACACAGCACTAGCGCTCTCTTACAAAAAGGAAAAACTATATCCTATCAAGCATCTTGCCCGATTAGTGCTAGTAGGAATATAGCCCAAAAAACATATAGGCATAAGTATATAAAATATTCACTGATGGGATTTGGGACAGAAAACACTAAATAGATACACTACAAAACAAACAAAACTCTACTGAAAGCTGATGCTGTGTTTCCCGCATGCCTCATCCCTTTTTTAGGGCCCGCCTATTTTTTTTGGGACAATTAAAGCACATATAACCCCGGATTGTTTTTTTTCTCCTCCCCCATGCCCCTTTGCCTTTTTTGTTTTTGACACCTATTGCGTATAATAAGTAACCCAAAATGAGACCAATAAAAACCAAACTTCAGTTTACGAAAAAAGGAACCCTTACTTAGATCCATCGGTGCAAAAATAACATATTGGGCCCCATGTATGTAAACTTTCTAGGTCTAAGACTTTCTTTGTTACCCATAGCAACCAATCAGAGCACCCTTTTCATTTTTCAGAGCACTATATGAAATGAAAGGGTAGCTCTGATTGGTTGCTACGGGCAACAAAGAAAGTCTTACATCTAGACAGTTTTTATACATATGGCCCATTGTTTGCAGAAAATAATGAATATGCCGAATAAAAAATAACGAATATGACAGAATAAAAAATCCCTGCAGTGGGAATGGGTTAAACGATCCATTCTCCCAAATTAATTCGATGCCCTATATTCCGATATTTGTCCCACTGTTTCAGATTTAACGGATTTTACACTGTATGGCTTCAACATTGGTTGTATTCATCTATATACCACACGGCCCTTTTTGCACTTATATTTTACATAACTTTTATTGGGGGGCTAAAAAAGAACATTTCAAAAACTGCATGCATTTATTAGGCTTCATGTGTTTTAATACAATGTGCCTCATTTATCAAAACTGTTTAACAGAAAAATTATCTTTGTTGCCCATAGCAACCAATGACAACTCAGCTTTCATTTGTTATACTGCTCTGGAAAAATGAAAGCTGAGCTCTGATTGGTTGCTATGAACAACAAGGACAATTTTACTATTAGATAGTCTTGATAAATGAGACCTAATTTGTACTAGTACTTGCATTTTTTGATGCAATTTGTTTGTGTGCTTTTTTCCCTGTCACAAATCATGTAATTCATCACATGATTTGCAATGTGGAAAAATGCTACAAAAGATGCAACTTACATGCATTTGTGGCAGAAAAAAAGAAAGAGCGGTCTATTGTCACGGTTGGAGGTAGTGGATCCTCTGGATCACCGCAAGCGATGGCGTAAGCCACGCCAGGGTGCGGAGTCTAAGTAAGTCCCGGTTTTCACCAGAGCCCACCGCAAAGCGTGATGGACTTGCTGCGGCGGGAGTCTACCAGGTCGCAACCCCTGACGTGACTTGCTTGAGGAGGCAGCCGAGGTGTAGCGTGGTACAAAATCGGAAGGCAGGCTCGTAGTCAGGGACAGGCAGAAGGTCAGGACTAGTGGCAATGGTTTGTGGTCGTGGACTGGCAGGAAGGTCAGGGCAGGCGGCAAGATTCGTGGTAAAGGGTTGGAGGCAAACGGTACGGTATACGGTAATCAGAACAAGGCTTCAGGAACGCTTTCTCTATAGGCAAAGAGCACTAAAGATCCGGCAGGTTAGCCAGGAAGAGGCAGGCTTAAATAGGGGCAGCAACCGGCAATAGCCAATTACCGGTGCGCTGACCCTTTAAATTTAACACTGCTGGTGCGGGAAAGAAGCTGCAGCAGGAGCGTGGCCGGGTAAGTCCATGGGGGAACGGGCAGAGGAATGAGCGCGCCCGCGACCCGACATGCGGGTCGTGCCGGCGCTCGGCAGCGGGACACGGATGCGTCCGTGACAGTACCCTCCCCCCCCTTTCGCCTCCCCCTCTTTCTGGCCTGAAAGAATTTCCGGATAACATGATGGTCCAAAATATTGTCTTCTGGTTCCCAGGACCTTTCTTTGGGCCCGAACCCCTTCCAGTCAATGAAAAAAAGACGGTTCCCTCAGACCGTTTTGATATCAAGAATTGCCTTTACAGTAAAGTCATTGGTGGCGTCAGCCTCAGGAGTGGGAGGAGCAACTTTCTGAGATAAACGATTTAGGATGACCGGCTTCAGAAGAGAGACATGGAAGGAGTTCGGGACCCGCATAGTGGGAGGAAGGCGGAGCTTGTAGGCCACTGGGTTTATGCGCTTCAGCACCTCAAACGGACCCAAGAACTGGAGACAAAGCTTATAGCCGGGGATCTTGCTTGAGGCGGATATACTTCGCTGACAACCACACCTTGGCATCAGGAGAGAGGATGGGAGAAGGTCTTCGCTTTTTGTCAGCTTGTATCTTGGTACGAGCGGAAGCCCGGAGTAGAGACTGGCATGTCTGGTTCCAGACAGCTGTTAGGTCCCAGACCAACTCATCCACGACTGGAACCTCAGAGGGCACCGGGAGGGGGAGAGGTGGGCGTGGATGTTGTCCATAGACAATGAAGAAGGGAGCGGCACCGGCAGACTCCAAGTTTAAGGAGTTGTAGGAGAACTCAGCCCAAGTTAGCAGGTTAAACCAATCATCCTGACGTGCAGAGACAATAGCAGCCCAGAGTCTGATTAACCCTCTCCACTTGCCCGTTAGACTGAGGATGGTAGGCCGAAGAAAAGTACAGTTTCACTTGGAGTTGGCCACAGAGGGAGCGCCAGAACTGGGAAACATATTGGACTCCCCGATCCGAAACAATGTGCTGAGGAAGCCCATGTAGTCGGAAGATGTGTTGAAAAAACCGTCCGTTAAGGCGAGGAGCAGAGAGTAGACTTGGCAGAGGAACAAAGTGGGACATTTTGGAGAACCGGTCTGTGACCCCCCAGATAACGGTATTCCTAGAGGAAGGCAGGAGGTCAGTAATAAAGCGGCTGAAGCAGGCCTGCCGACTTGAGACGAGGCGACTTGTTACGGGCACAGGAAGTGCAAGATTCCACGAACTCTCGAACATCTCGGGCCAGGACAGGCCACCAATAAAAACGAGAGATAAGAGAGCAAGATTTGTGTACCCCTGGGTGCCCAGCCACACGAGAGCAATGACCCCAAGACAGTATCCTCTTCCGTAGAGCCGGGCGTACATAAGTCTTGCCGGGAGGAATTCGTTGAAGGTCAATGGGCGCAACAGCGATCAGCCGTTCTTGGGAAATGATGTGCCGTGGAGTGGGTTCGTTCCCAGTCACGTCAGAGGCACGGGAGATGGCGTCGGCCTTGACATTCTTCTCCGCTGGGCGGAAATGGGTCAGAAAATCGAACCGGGAAAAGAAGAGAGACCAGCGGGCTTGGCACGGATTAAGACGTTGGGCTGTTTGAAGATATAGGAGGATCTTGTGATCAGTGTAGATGTTGACCTAGTGATGAGCACCCTCCAAGAGATAGCGCCATTCCTCCAGGGCCAGCTTAATGGCCAGTAATTCCCAGTCGCCAATGGAGTAGTTTCTCTCCGCGGCAGAAAAGGTTTTAGAGAAAAACCCGAATGTGAGGGTCTTGCCTTTGGGCCCTTTTTGGGTGAGCACAGCCCCGGCCCCCACCGAGGAGGTGTCGACCTCTAGAAAAAATGTTTTTTCTGTGTCCGGCCGGGAGAGTACAGGTGCAGAAGCGAAAGCAGAATCCAATTTAGAAAAGGCTTCTTCTGCCGCTGGTGGCCACAGCTTGGGATTACTATTCTTCTTGGTTAACGTCACTATAGGCGACACCAGCGAGGAAAAATGTGGTATGAACTGCCTATAGTAGTTGGCGAAGCCCAGAAATCTCTGTATGGCACGGAGGCCCACGGGTCGTGGCCACTGTAAGACGGCAGACAGCTTCATGGGATCCATCTGCAGACCGAAATAATGTAGCCGAGAAAGGGGAGACTTGTCTTGCGAAAGAGGCACTTCTCGAGCTTGGCATATAGATGGTTAGCACGTAAACGCCTGAGAACTTGTCATACATGGGCCTGGTGGGATTCTGGATCAGGTGAAAAGATCAGGATGTCATCCAGATAGACGACACAGGAGTACAGGAGGTCTCTGAAGATGTCATTGACAAACTCCTGGAAGACTGCAGGGGCATTACAGAGTCCGAAGGGCATGACCAGGTACTCGAAGTGCCCATCTCGAGTATTGAAGGCCATCTTCCATTCATCTCCTTCACGAATCCGAATCAGGTTGTGGGCTCCTCGTAGGTCCAGTTTAGAGAAAATCTTGGCTCCACGGAGCCGGTCAAAAAGCTCGGTGATCAACGGCAAGGGGTATTGATTCTTTATGGTGATCCTGTTGAGACCACGGTAATCGATACATGGTTGTAGGGATCCATCCTTCTTTGTTACGAAAAAGAACCTGGCACCAGCCGGAGAGGAGGACTTACGAATAAACCCCTTCTGGAGATTCTCCTTGATGTAGGCGGACATAGCCAAGGTCTCAGGCACAGACAGAGGGTAAACCCTGCCCCGTGGAGGAAATGTTCCGGGCAGAAGGTCAATAGGGCAGTCATAGGGGCGATGTGGAGGCAAGGTCTCCGCTTGCTTATCGGAGAAGACGTCAGCATACTCTTGATACGGCGCGGGAAGACCCGCCAGAGGCTTAGACGGTACTGGAGAAGCGGTAAGCACTGCGCACCGTGGATCAGAAGCTGCAGCAGGAGTGTGGCCGGGTAAGTCCACGGGGGAACAGGCAGAGGAATGAGCGCGCCCGCGACCCGACGTGCAGGTCGCGCCGCCGCTCGGCAGCGGGGCCGGGATGAGGGTCGCAGGGGCATCCATGACAATAATGAATCAATGTGTTCCTTTCCAGTGCAGGTAACTGTTGAAAAAATTATTATTTCTTATTTCGCTAAACGTAAATAAAAAAAAAAAAATTTAGTGAAAAAAAAAATTGGTAAACTGCTATCCTTAAATATATGGAAATAAAAAAACAATAAAAATGTATGTGTCACGTTCGCGTCCTGCAGACCCTCTGCATCGGGTTCTGGTCGCCAGCCACGGCCACTGCGACCATAACTGCGGCTTCGGCCATTACATTTTCTCTTAGTGTGAACACTGGTTGCAAACTTTGTATGTCTAATTGAATTCTGGCCAACGCCGTGGCTAGAAACCTTGCAGCACTTTTGGGGTTAACTGGTTCTCTTGGTGATTGAGAGTTACTTCTGCTCTTCCTCCTCCCTTTCCCTATTTATAGTCTCTGCTTCCTGTCTTTTTTGCCTGCTATTTGGTTTCTTTTCCCTATAGTTCACCTGTATTTTTATTTGACTTTCTGTGCTCTCCGATTCTCTTGTTTGGTTCCGGATTATTCTTTTGTCTCATGTTTTTGTACTGTGCTGCCCGTTTGTTACTGACTTGGCCTGCCCGACTTCTCTTGTTTGTTCAATGTTTGTCTGTCTTCGTCTGTGTTCCACTTACTCAGAGCAGTCATCAGTCTTCTGCTTGGGGCCAGCAGGTCGGGTTCCCTAAAAGGCAGGGACAGAGGTTAGGACCAGTGTCAGGGCCTCAGTCGTCTGTGTCTCTGTGTGTGCCCTGACTGTCCCTGACCATATGTATGTGAGATCAATATCAAATCAGGCGCTCGTAAAGCAAACATGGCTAGATGAAAAACAGAATGTAAATTGTTTTCTGTTGCTGATGCGTGGTGGCTACATTACCGCTGTGAAAAGGAACTGTTGAGGCATCTAATGTGTAACATACGGATACAGGGCTTGCATTCATAGCTATGCATTAAGTCAAGTTAGATACAACATAACAAAAGCCGAAACAACAACAACAATACTGAAATCCATTGGTAGCTCTGTGACTGTACATGTTGTTACGCAATTATTTGTGTTATATTATGTGAAAAACATGCTTGCCGTTCCTTCCTCACAAAAGTCCAGATGTCTGTAGGCAGTAAAAGCCTACTGTAAACAAGCATAATGGGTCAATAAGCTTGATACATGTGTGTATGTGCTATCAAACACATTGTTTAAGCAACTTTGGTTGCTAGCAAACCATATCAGTGTTTATTCAATCTGCCACACCAGGTATACCTGCAATCTTTTTTTATTTATAGAATATGTGTGGTGATCTATTTTGTTCGCTTGTCCAAACAGCAAGGCTACACAAAGGCTAATCGACAGGTATAACACAGTGCTAAAACCTTTCAAGGGAAATCTGTATTGTCATTATATTGTTATTCTGTAATAATAATAATTTTTTTACAAAAAAGGGCAAGGATTGTTTAGAAGACAGAAAATAACTATGTCCACTATTATCTAATATAGATAAAATCTGTTATGGACTGAAGAGACATTTAAAGGAAATGTGTCATTTTTTATTACTTTTGCTTTAACAAAATGGTTTAGAAAATATTTACTTTTTTTTTTTCAAGAGTCTAGCTAACCTATCTATTAGGCAGGAACTGTTTTAGCTGTGAACAAGGTATGCTCTTTGGCATGTGCAGACAGTAACGTTAACTTAGTGGGAGGAGGCTGACAGAAAGCCGCTGCCGTGGATGCTATGATGGTTACTTCCCACACAGGCCCCTGGCAACATATGTGTTTGGCATTCCGGCAGGATAATCAAGAACTGTGGTGGCCCCAGGAACCTGGACAATTGGCTTCTACCTAATCGGGTTTTTGCCTTCTTCTGGTTCAACACTTTAGGATAACAGGCTAAACTGGATGGACATATGTCTATTTAAACATTTCAAACAATGTAACTATGCAGACCTGTACTGACCCACAGGGGAGCAGGGGAAACCCCCAGGGGGCCAAACAGCATGGGGCGCCGAGGGTTGCTTTTCAGGTCGCCTGAGCAAAATGACATGGTTCCTGCAATCCCTTGCAATCACCATAGAAATGTCCAGAACAGACAATAGGATGAACCAGCCAAAAGAGTCCAGGTATTTAAAGACAGCAAAAAAGTTTATCAGGACAATAAAAACATATTCAGACAAATAAATCACATAGACAAAAATTGCATCTCACCAGCAACCTGCTGATGCGTTTCAGATCAAAAGATCCTTCTTCATAGCATATCTGGATTAGAGATGGGCGAATCGATTCTAACGAAGTGGAATTCGTTTAGAATTTCAAGAAAACTTCGATTCTGAACAAAGTCGAAAGTTTGGGGAAAATTTTTTTCGGGTAAAACGAAGTGTGTTTTTGGTTTTGAAAAAAAGGGCTGCGAGCACATGGCGTTCCTTTGGGGCAAAGAACTCGGGAAAGGAAGAAGGGCATAGCCGCAGGGACTTTTTTGGCAGGGGATAAAAGCCAATCAAAAGACGGGCGGGAATTCTGTGACTCCCCCGCACTAAAAAGTTTTGGAGGGCGATTTGGGAGCTCAAAACCGCTTTTCACTGTATAAACGGGAAAAGGTGTTTCCCACGGTGCTAATGTTACTCTTACTAAAGAACTACTTTTTATAAAAGCGTTTTTTGGGGGGGTTCACAGCTTGTCTCGAGACGTTTCCCTTTTATTTTAATTCTGTTTTGGGGGGAAATTGGAACTGAAGCCCCAAGTGTCCCCGCCCAAATTTGAAGGCTGCAAAAACATGTTTTGCTATCTGCCCCAAAAAGCACATTGAATATCAAAGGTTATCAAAGCCTTTTTCCTGTTTTTCATTTAAAAAACAGGTTTTTTAACAACCAAATCCCACTTCATTTTTGGTTGCTCATTTCTTTTGCGAAATTTTACACCCGGGGGTTAAATTTAAAGGGTTGTTCTGCTTTTGTGGTCACTAAAAAAACTTTCTTTTTCCCCCCAAAAGAAGACATTTTGCCGAAAGAAATAATCTTTAAACCAAGGGTTAATTACAAGTTTTTCTGTTGTTTTTTACCGTAAAATACCGCCTTTTTAACACTAAAAAGCGGGGAAATTTTTTTTGGTTGCTCATTTTTTTTGCAAAATTTTACATCCAGGGTTAATTAAGCTTTTGTTTTGTTGTTGTGGTCACTAAAAGAAACTTTCTTTTTCACCCCCAAAAAAAGACTTTTTCCCCCTTTTAGAAAAATTTTCTTTAACCGAAGGTTGATTTTTAAGCTTTTTTTTGTTGTTGTGAAATGAAAAAAAACATGCCATTTTAACATGTTTAAAAAAAGCTTTTAATTTTTTTTTTTTGCTAATTTTTCTTTTGGCCCAATTTACATTAGGGGTTAATTAACCCGTTTTTTTCTTGTTTTGTGGTCCTAAAAAAAAACTTTCTTTTTCACCCCCCAAAAAAAAATTTTTTCCTGTAGCATAATTCAAAAACCGAAGGTTAATTACAAGTTTTTCTTTTGTTGTGTACCTTTAAAATACACCCCAAATTTTTAAAAACGCTACAAAGCTGGAAATTTTTTTGGTTGCTCATTTCTTTTGGAAAATTTTAAATCCGGGGTTTAAATTTAAGCGTTTTTTCTGCTTTTGGGTGGTCACTAAAAGAAACTTTCCCCTTTTTCACCGGCCAAAAAAAAAATTTTTCCCTGTAGCATAATTCATAAAAAAAGGTTTAATTACAAGTTTTTCTGTTTTGGTTACCGTAAAATACACCCCAAATTTTAAACTTTGCAAAAAAGGGTGGAAATTTTTTGGTTGCCATTTTTTTTGGGGCGCAATTTACACCCGGGGGTTTAATTTAAAAGCGTTTTCTGCTGTTGTGGTCACTAAAACAAACGTTCTTTTTTCACCCCCAAAAAAAAAATTTTTTTGCCTGTAGCTAATTTTTAAAAGAAGGTAAATTTAAAAAATTTTTCTTTTTTTTTGTGTTCCAAAAAATCCACGCCATTTTAACACGCTACAAAGCTGGAAATTTTGGGGCACCATATTTTTTTTTGGCAAAAAAATTCCCAAAGGGTTAACAAAGGGTTTTTTTTCTGCGTTGACTTAGTAAAAAAAAACTTTTTTTTTCCCACCGCAAAGGGAAGAAATTTTTGCCTGTAGCAAAATTCATACCCAAAAAGGTTTAAATTTAAACCCTGTTTGTGCTGATATTTTCAGAAAAATACAAAAGGTTTTTTTTAAAAACAACACATAAAATTACTTTTTTTCCGGGGCCTTTTTGTGGAGCGCAATTTATATTAAAAGGGTTCCCCAAAGTTGGGTTATTTGGGTTACTTTTGGGAGTCAAATAGGGGGGGTATTTTTTTCATATACAGATATTTAAATAAAACATTTGGTTTTCCCTTTTTTTAAACAAACATTTTTGTCGGGACAGAGGGGTGGCAGTCCCCTTCACCTGCGAGGTGGAATGGCAAAAAAAAACTTTTCCTGGAGCAGGCCCGGTCGCGCCAGAAAGGGGACTTTGGGGAAAGCAGGGGTCACTGGGTAAGGCCACAACTCCCGCAGTCACCCTAGGGCCGTGTTTTGTTCAGCAACCCAAGGGTTTTTGTTTTGGGGGTTGACTGGGGTCTTTCCCACTTTCCTCCCAGAGGACTTTGGGAAAACCCCAGCCAAGAGTTTGGAAACCCCGAACCAAAACCCCTTTTGTTGGTTTTTGGTCCAGGGGGGGGGTTTTAAGCGGCCCCACCTGCCCTAAACCCCTGCCAGGGCCCCAACCCGGGTTTCCACACCAAAACTACTATGTGGTCGGGGCTCACCCACTATACAGTGGGGGATGAACAATTTGAGGGGGGCCCGTAAAGCAGCTACTTGGCAGCGAAAAAAGGGGGGCCCAAATTTATCCCCTGCTTTTGCAAATATTGATGTGGAGAGTGGCAGGGGGTTTTTTTGGGAGCGGGGAAACCTCTGCATACCAAGACCATTGAGGAAACAGCAGTGACAAACAACACTCATGAATATAAACATTGGTTTGGTTTTTAATCCCCGTTTTTTTGCTTTAAAACCCCAAAATGTTCAAAAGCAGCGTATGGAAAATTGAACTGAAGGAGGGCCCTAAATACGGAATTTTTTTAGGTATTATTTTGCATTCTGTGCCATTTTTGCGGAATTCAGAACAAAACTGGAATGGGACCGAAAATTTTAAAAAAAAACAGCTGCAAAAAATGGCCCTTTTTATGAAAAAGGGGGGGGTCCCCCCCCTGTTTAAAAAGGAAAAAAGGGGAGGGCCCCCCCCCGGTAAAAGGTGGGAAAAAAAAAGGGGAAAGGCCCCCCCCTGTGTAAGGGTGGAAAAAGGGGAGGCCCTTTCCCCCGTTAAAAGGGGGAAAAAAAGGGGAGGTCCCCCCCCCCCCTGTTAAAGGTGGAAAAAAAAGGGGGTTCCCCCCTTTTAAAAGGGGGAAAAAAGGGGGGTCCTTCCCCCCGTTAAAGGTGGAAAAAGGGAGGCCCCCCCCTGTTAAAAAGGTTTTGGAAAAAAGGGGGGGCCCTCCCCGTTTCCCCGGTTTTATCAAAATTTCCCCCCGGGGGTTTAAAAAATTTCCCCGTTAAAATATTTATCCCGTTCACAAATTTTCCCCCATTTATAAATTTTCCCCCTTTTTTTAAAATATTTATTCCCGATCATAATTTTCCCCCTGTTCATAAATTTCCCCGTTAATATATTTTTTCCTGTTTTATCAATTTCCCCTGTTCTTTAGTTCCCCTTGCCCGTGTACCCCCACCTTTTTTGTATTTTTACCGACCCGAATCTCTGCCGCCTGCCCTGACCGTTTGGCCTTTACCTTTGATACGAGCCTGCCTTTACAATTCTGTACCACGCTATACCTTTTCGGGAACCCGCAAGCAAGTCACGTCAGGGGGAGCGGGGCCCCGGGAACTTGGTGAAAAACCAAAATGCTTAAACCCTCCCTGGCGGGCTTTGGGATGGTTGCGGGGGTCCAATTTTATCCACTACCAAATGTTCCCCTGCAACATGAAGCCAAATGGAAAGACCCCTTATTCCCCCCCCAAAAAATCCGGCACTGAAAAAAAAAGCATTTTCCGCATTAAAAAGGGCCTGAGCAAACGGCAGGTTTTCCCCGCGATTATCTCCCCGATCCGAAAAATTAAAATTACACAGGGGTTTTTACTCCTGTCCGCTTGGATCTTTAATAAACCCCTTTAAAAGCCTTTTCTGTTCATAGAGTTTTCCAACATATTGGGGGCTGGAAAATTAAAACCCTTTTTGGAAAAAAGTACAAAATTTAGCCAAAGTTGGGGGAGGCCGATGTTGGGCCCCTGGCCCCCTTTAAAGGGTGTGAAATTTGGGGGGTGAGAAAGGCTGAAGTGCATTTCAAATTTCCTGCCCTTTTTAAATGTTTACAGATGGGTGTAAGCTTGAACAACCTGATTGACATTTCCTCCCGTGTGGGACTTCCCTTCGCCCAGGGGAATCATCCCGTTCCCCCTTGGGTCAAACAAAAAAAAACGTTTAAAAACCTTTCTTGTTCAATAATTTCCCCCCGTTAAAAAATTTTTTTTCTTGTTTATAAAAAATTTCCCCCCTTAAAAAATTTTTTATTTTCCCGTTCCCTCCCAAATTTTTTTGTTCAAACAGTTTCCCGTTGCCCTTTTAAACCCCCCCTTTTGCTTTTGTTACCTGACCCCTAAATTCCCCCCGCCTGCCCTGATCGTTGGCCTGACCTTTGACTACGAATTTTTCTTACGTTCGGTACCTCGCTGTGCCCGGCTGCCACCGAAAGCTATTTCGCGCCAGGGGTAGCGAACCTGGTAGGAATTCCCCCCGCAGGAAAATCCAAACCTGCCTTGCGGCGGGCTCGGTGAAAACCGGGACCTACTTAGAAACCCCCTCCCCTTTGGGGGTGGCCGCTATCACCCTTCGGTGGTCCTTGGGAGTCACTACCCCTTTTCTTACAAAAGGATGAAATGAATGCCAAAGTTTCCGGCCAGGGCCCTTTTAATGGTGGGAGAGTTCACCACTGAAAAGGGGAGGATGGGAGTACCCCCAAAACCCGGACAGGGGGCAACGGGCCGGGCCCCTTTCAACTTAGGGATGGCCTTTGACGCATACTGCTTTTCTTGGCAAACGGTTTTCGGGAACGACTGCCCGGGGACCATGATTTTGAGGAGCAGGGATTTTTGGCCCCCCTGGGGGTTTCAGTTGTTGAGACAGGATTGGGCCACCAATCTGAAAAAATATATGGTGACACTGCATGATGTTAAAGCGGGGGGTGGGGGGGGGAAATAACGGGTTTTTTCCCCGGGCACGCTTTATGGGCTGGGCCACAGACCGACATATAGGGGCCCTGTTCGTTCTCTGGTTTTCTTAGCAAAAAACCCGGCCCCCACCCGGGTTTAGGGATGATTTTTACCCCCAAAGAAAAGCACTGACTGACTGTTTACCCCCCCCCGCTGACACCGGTGAAATCCCCGTGCCGCTTTTCTTGGGCCCCGCAAAGTGGGTGGCTAAATGTGGGGCCCTTTGGCTCCCCCCTCGCACTTCTGCCACCCTGCTGATCCCCGGGCCCCACTACTGACCTTTCGGGCTGGGGCCCTTTCCTGCCCCCAGGGTACTGATTTTTTTTCTCCCTATGATAATGATGAACCCCTTTTACACTGTTGGTCTAGTCAGTCATAGCTTTACAGGGTTTTTAAAACCCCAGTGTGATGAACACCCAAAATTTTAAAACTCCCCCCGACATTAGCTCTTAAAATTTTTTCCAAAAATCCCAGATTGTCTGTCATTTCCCAAAACCTCTTTCTTTTTCCTCCCCTCTCCTAAAAAATTTTAAAAATAGAAGAAAATGGAAAAGCTTCCGGGGGCCCGGGCAAAAGGGTAGTTGAGGGGAGGCGACAGTAGGGCGTCACCCCCTTCCCCGGGGGGGAAAAAGGGGGACAAAAGGGGGGCATGGAGGGACTGAATTTTTCCCTTTGGGGGGGGCCTTTATGCCCTTTTTTAACTAGGGCACCAAAAATAACTTGGCCCCCCCTCGCCTGCTTTTTCCCGGGCTCTCATTTTTGCGATCGGTTACATCGATAAGTTTTTTGCCTGTCACCCCCCCGTCCTTCTCCCAAGGTTTTTCGCTGTTCAAAGCCTGAAAAGCTGCAACATAAACCCCCCCTTGCAACTCTCCTCAAAATTTTTTAAAAATAAAATTTTCCCTCTTCTACAAGAAGCAAACGGATGGGCTTCCCCCCCTCTTTGTGCCCATTTCCTCAAATAGTTGGTTCCCTCACTGTATAGTGGTGCAGAGGGGCCCAAACACATAGTAGTTTTTTCTGGGTGTGGGGAAACGAACAAAAACAGAGGGGGGAACATAGCCCCCCTCCCCCCTGCCCCCCCCTGGGGGGCCCAAGCCCAACTGGGGTTCCCGGTTGTTTTTGACAAAAAACCCCCCACTTCCCCCTTGGGCCTGGGTTGTTTTTTCAGTTTTTTTTCCCAATTTCTGGGAGAAATTTTATTACCTAGTGTGTGGGGCAAAAACATGGCCCGGTTTAAAGACACCGGATGCCCGTGGCCTCGCAGGGGGACTCCTGTGTGACGTCCCCTTCTGTGCTGCGATCTATGGTGGGCTCCGGTAACCTATTTCGTTTCTTTGACGCTATTGAAGGGTCGGAGCCCCCAGCTTGGGTTTTTTTCCCGCTGTCCCCTGCCCAGACTTTTTTCAGGGACATTACCATTTCAGTTTTTGTTCAGGTTTTTCCCCCCCTTTAGTGCCCAGGGAATTTTTTTAGGGAAGCAAAATTTTTAAAAACGGCGGGAGTATTCTGCCCTGTCATATAAAAAACAAAATTGATGAAGACCAAAACCCAAACTCCCTCGCAATTTAAACATGGCACATCGTTTCTACGCACCCCCGCAGGCCCCTGTGGGGGCCCGGAAATTAGCTGTTTTTTAAAAGCAATTCGTCCCCAAGCAAATTTTGGACCCAAAGCATTTTTTCCCGGAAAAATTCGGCGAAGTCCCCCCAATCGAAAAATTTTGAAAAAATTCGCCCATCTCTAATCTGGATATTTTTTTATTGTCCTAATAAACTTTTTTGCTGGCTTCTAATACCTGGACACTTTTGGCTGGTTCCAATTTTTGTTGTTTATTCTGGGGCATTTAAAGGGGGAAAGGCGAAGCAGAAAAACAAAAAGGCATGTGTTGTCATGTTTAAAATTTGGGTGTTGGTTTGGGCCCTAAAATCCCAAATTCCCCTAGTTGGGCCCCAAGAATCAACTCCAGTGGTGGGTTCCAGGATCCCCAAAAACCCCCTTTTTACTATAAATATGGGAATCCCCCTTGTTGTGACCCCCTTTCTTTTTTGTCAAAATTTAAATGTACCCCCCAGGCCCGTGCTGGTATGTGAAAAATCATACACAGCCTATTGATCCTGGTGGAACCCATCCTAAACCAGCTGTATTTTACGGCTTCACAGGTAGCACTAAAATTGTACTGCACAATAGTACTGAATAAAATGAACTACCCCACCTCATTTATACAGACACAAGTGAAAGAGGTGTGAAGTCAGCAGCAAGACAGGTCAGGCCAAAATTACAGCAACAGTATTCCAGGTTGCTTGCTACACCACATTTTCATATTAGACACATTGAGAAATTTGGATCTTTGTACCTACCATAAAATCCTTTTCTTGTCTGATTAATTGGGGGACACAGCACCAAGGGTATAGGCCCTCGCCCTAAGAGGCTGACACTAGATAGAAACCAAAAGTGTTGGCTCTGCCTAGGCAGGCTATATCCCCCATACTAACACCAGGCTACTCAATTGGTACAAATGCCGTAGCAGGAAGGATAAACCACAGTCCGATTCCAAGGAGAGAATGTCAAAAATTAGAACCAAAACAAAACAAAAAGAAGGGATGTGGGTGGAGGGGTCTGTATTCTTCAATGAATCAGATGAGAAAAGGATTCTTTGGTAAGTACAAAAATCTGAATTTCTCATCAATATCATTGGGGGACACAGCCAAAGTATGATGCCACACCTAAGCACCCAGGAAGCACCTACCACTCGAGTGGAATGAGTGGTGACCGAAACGGAAGAGGTTTACCACAGGATCAGTAGACTTCTGAAATTTTAGATCAGATTCAGCTGGCAATGGTAGTCTTAGAGAGGACTAGGTCTCTACACGGATCCTATGGACAACAAAAAAGCAATTGGAGCACCTGAAAGATTCAGCGGCAGTGAGGTAGATCTGAACGGCCCTGACAACATCCAAACAATGCGAAGACTGCTCTTGAGGGCATAACTATATACTCATTAAAGGGGTTTTGCCACTAAGCCAAATTGTCGTGCAAAGCTTGCAAATTAAATAAATATTTTCATCACTCATCATCATTAAAAATCTGCACCATTTTTGTTTTAGCTATTACCTCAGTGATCCATAACATACAACTCATCTTTAGGGGATACGACCAGTGATGAGAGAGCCTCCCTGCTTAGTAATCACACACATTCACTGCATGAAAGAGCTGCTAGTTCAGACACTCGATGGATGTAATGGCCGCCTTCCAAGAAAGCAAACGGAGGAAAACTTCCCACAGTGGTTCAAAACAAGAAATCTGCATGGCATTTAAAACAAGATTTAGGTAAGTTCCACAGCTCAATCAGCCTATGAATGGGTGCTTTGGAGCAAGTGACCCCTTACAAAAATGTCTTGACCTGAGGACAGGAGGCCAAGATGTGCTAAAAAAGAACAGAGAGGGCAAAGACGTGACATCTAAGGTGGAAAGGCCAAGGCTCTGCTTCAGACCTGTCTGAAGGAAAGATAGTAACCGTGGGGTAGTACAACTCAACAGGTGAAAACGCCATGCACCAGGCAAAAAAGGTCTTCAAGGTACAATAATAAATATGGCAAGGCTGCAGTTTGTGCGCTCGAATCTGACACCAGGCTACTATGAGAGAGTGTTTGAAAAATGGCCCTGACTTCCAGAACATTGACCTGGAGATAAGATTCCTTGGGGGATGAAAGCTGCTTCCCACCCCAAGGTGCTGGCATCCATGGAAATGATGAGCCACTGTAGAGGAAGAATGGACTTTTCCTGAAGTAGCACAGAAGACACCAGCCACCAACTGAGGTCGACTCGCACCTGGGGTGGGAGTAGGATTTCCCTGTCCAGGTAAAATAGAGAGCCGTCTCTTTGAACTAGAATGGCCTGGTGAAGGAGGCAAGAATGAAATTGTACAAATGGCACAGCCTCAAAAGCAAAAGGTACGGAAGACATACTCTGACTGAACGTGTGTGGAGAAATATGCCCAGAAACTACATATGCTGGGACAGGACCAGACACGATTTGTTGTAATTGATGATCCACCCAAATTGAGCTAAGGCATCCAAGGATGATGCCGATGCTGTCCAGATTGGCGCTCTGCGACAGGGCCTACATCAGAAGGTCGTCCAGGTAAGGGATGATGGCAATCCCCCTGACATGAAGAATTGTTAAAAGAGGGGCCAGGACGTTGGTGAGGACTCTTGGCGCTGTAGCCAGGCCAAATGGCAGAGCCACAAACTGGAAATGCAGTGAACCCATCATGAAGCGAATAAAACACTGGTGGACCTGGGCGATATCCAGGAATATCCAGGTAAGCATCCTTGATGTCTATAGCGGCAAAAAATTCACCTTGCTCCTGAGCCTCATTTACCGAATGAAAAGAATCCATGTGGAAACTGGGCACCCACAGATAACAGTTGAGCTCCTTGAGATTCAAAACCAGTCTGACTGAACTGTCTTTTTTGGGAACCGTAAAAAGGTTGGAATAAAAATCCCAAGAGTGCTGGGGTTAGGGAACCGGCATAACTGCGCCCTGAAGAAAAAGGGCGTGGATTGCTTGTGAAAAAACTGCCACCCAGAAAGGAGAGGCACGTTGGGGAAACAGACGACTTCTTGATCCCAGGTGTTAGTGATCTGGGCCTGCCAAACCTTTTAGAAGCAAAGGAGGCAGCCCCAAACCAGAGAAGAATTTTCAGGGGGGTGAAAAAAAAGGAGCCTTTAGACGCAATTGTCAGGAAGGGCTTAGTGGATGGGTACTTGGACACAAAAGGACTGAAATTGAAAAGGTTTCTTATGCGATAACTGCAGTATTGAGCGGTTTTGAAGGAGAAGGGAACTGCAACCACCCACAGCCTCTGAGATTATTTTACATTTCCCAAAGAGTCTGCTACTGAAAAAGGTGATGTCACATCAAGGGAAGTACAGTGAGCCCTGCCTGAACCCCAGCCCACTGTCCCTGCCTACTTGATGAACTGCCCTAATGAGAGCCCTGGGTGTGGATGCAGGCCAGGTAAATTAACCCATGCAGGATATTGCATCCCACAAGCAGGAGGCTGCCCAGGCAAGTGGGTCCTGACAGGGGAGAGTAGAAAGCATCTGTTTGCAGGCTGCATCAGTCGACCAGGACTTTAATTACAAAGGGCGTTGGATGGCCAATGCATTAGCAGATGCTCTAGACAAGCCAATTCAAGTGAGGCCTCCCAAAGAAACTTAGCGGCATACATGAGCTGGGTCAGAGGTTCTAATAGCGCTTTTGCTGAAGCCACTGCTGCAGCTGTTTACCCCAGGCTGTGCAGACCTTTCTGACCCAGTAGCTTCAGAAGTGGATTTGAACAAACCCTCAATCCGCTTGTCAGCATAATCTCGCAGCTTAACCACATCCAAGAGAGGAATGGTAGTGTGAAGCGGGGACATCACCAGAGGGAACACCCGAAACTTTAGCCACTAATTTCTCAGGAAAAGGAAAAAAGGCTATTCAGTGGCTCGGGAGAAGCTAAGGGCAACATGTATGAATGGGGCTGCGCCAGATATCTGGCGTCTTTTCAGCCCGATATCAGGCGCAGCCCCGTTCATACATTTTTAAATTTCCCACACGCTTTGTAATGCGTCCGATCTTGGGGGAGGCCAGGCGCACTAGAACCGTAGCGAAGCTGCATATTTATAGCTTCACTACGGCATTTCTAGGCACATTACAGTTGGAACAGGTAGAGCACTTGTAAAGTCATTTACCTGAGTCAGAACTGTCACCATAGCGCTAGAATGAGCTTGACTTATGACCCGCTGTATAGCAGGTTCATAAATCAGGCGCATTCTAGATTAATAAGTGCATGAAATTTGGCGTTAACACGCCAAATTTCATTGATGTCGCCCTAAGCATCTGTTATGATTCTTCCACTTTCTGGAAACAAGTTCTTTAAACTCCAAAGTCCAAACTCCATCACAGAAAAATCAGGGAATCGTTTTTTAAGGAGAAACAGACAGTGGTTGCCTGGTTTCCTGATACCCTCACGGGGGATTACCATTAAAGTGTTGACCACGATGATGACCCTCCTGAGAAGTAAGTAAAAACTCTGACACCTTCAGTAAGGGAAAATAAATAAATATAGCTAAAATAAAAAATGAAGCAGACCTGAAGAGCAGCGTCTGTCTCCTACAGACACTAGGCTAAAACTAAATAAACTGGAATCAGTAGAAAGGATATTGTCCCTCCAGGTGGAGTCAACACTTTAGGTTTCCACCTAGTGTCGGTCTCTTAGGATGAGGACCTTACCCAAGGTGCTGTGTTCCCCAATGATATTGATGAGAAATTAATATTTAATTTGGCATATTTTCTATAATATGAAAAAAGAAGCACTTTACTAATTATATGTAAAGATATAAAAAAAGATTTTCATCTTTAATAAAAAAAGAAATTGGGTGACACTCCCTTTAAAATGGGAGAGATATAAATTGAAGCTCCTGGTTACCAATGTTTATTCTCTACCCCAATGTGACATTTATAATATTAGTGTCTTCTAATGTAACAGAGGGGCCTTCAGTAACCCTCAGACTCCAGGACCTTATTGAGCCTCCTATCACTGCAGCTATGTCCCTGCTGCTTTCCAAGCATGGATGTGAGGTAGAGTAATCCATTAAGGAGTTTTTAATGTGGTTCTCAATACTCTTTAATTCTTTAAAAAGCCTTAAAGTTTTTTCTTTCATCTGACTGTTTCAAAGAGCCTGCTCTTCACAGCCAGCTTCAGGCTCACACTTCCTGTTGGCTGTTGATGGATGACATTTCAGCTCTGCTATTACTAGCTAAGCCTGTTGAGGGACATTGATGATGGATGGATTTTAACATTAAGACACAAGGCTAAAGAGCTCTAAAGTGTTAAAGTTTGTAAGAAAGAAAGATAAACAAGTGCCTATGCTGTTGATAAGACACAGAAGGTAGTGACGTCACCATCCTGGCTGGCAGCCTAGGAAACCGTCTATAAACAAGCACTAATCCTGAAAGGAAGTAAAAACAGAACAGCAATGTATCTGGTAATAGTCTTTATTTACCGTTGCCTACAAGTTTAATGCTAATTAATGTGGTAAGAATACCCCTTTTAATATCGCAAATTCCTTCAAGAGAAAAGGCTTAGGATATGTTAAGGCAACAGGCTCCTCAGTCAAAAGAATCCATTGCGTATCCATGGCAGAAAACCAAAGAAAACGTAAGATTTCTGCCATGGATTTCCATTTTGCATTCTGCGAGTATATGGTAGTGCATGTATATGGTAGTGTATGGTATGGTTTTTAACTTGGTTTAACCTCATTCAATGGGGCCAATTTGTGTTAAACTATCTATACATCAGACTTTTACACTGCTTGACAAACTATGACACAGGTTCCCATTAAAGGGGTTTTATCGTTTCATAATTTGGCAGCCGTTTATACTGGTTGCTAAGGAGAACTTATGAAATGGAGGGGCGTGTTTCTCCTCCCAGCAGGGAGTATCTTCCCTCTGCAGACAAGCCCCAAAGTGTGCACATGAGAATTAATTCTGTGTGAGCGAACGGGGGGAGGGAAGGGAGAGATTCTCAGCTGTTTGGAGACTAAGGAATCATTGAAGGAAAAGCTAAGTGAAACTCAATAGTGTATATCTAAATTTCTCCGGGTCTCCTTTAACATACTTTGCAATTAAAGGTACATTTGACATTCAGGATTCTGGGAGAGATGGGTGATTTTTTTTTCAAATCTTCCTTTTTTTTACCCCCACACAGTGATATATCCTGCAGATTATTACACCTCTGACCTGATCTGCAGAACAAAACTATACGCTTTATCTGTTTGTGTATACATGGGATCTCTTTCTCTGCTCCAGGACCTCTGATCGCTGTCAGTGAACAGAGCAAACACCGCACGCGCATCTCTCTCTCTCTCTCTCAGTCTGTGTTCAATCCATATATCGGAGTATGCCCTTTCAATACATATTATTTTATACTTCTTTTTACTTGATAATACAGAATTTTTTGTGGAATAATATACACTCCAATGTTGCAAGAATGTTTCATGGTGCAAAGCTGAATGAAAAATATGTAAGACACAGAAACAGACATCAGGATAAAGTAACAAATAAACAGTACATCACAAGCAAAGCTAAATACCCCAGAATTCCTGGCACCGGGTAATGAACTGGCATCCACTTACTACAGCCATTCTTTATGGTTTCAGATTGTGAAAGAGAATACATCTGAAGGCAAACAATTAGGCGTTTACGAGCTATAATGTGAAAGGCTGAGTTTTATTACACAGACAAATGTTTAGAAATAAAAAAAAACATTTGCAGATTAACAGAGTACATCAACGGAATCAAATGCAATCGCTTACCTGGTACTGTTGCCCAGTGCAAAGAATTAGATGGTCATATGGTACTTTTCTCTCATTGGAAACAATCACAAACTTGGCAGCTCTGTCTATGCCAGTCATTTTACCAACCACAACATTAACCCAGGATCGAAGTGACATCAGTGCATAATCTTTATCATTAAAACAGTGGCTGCAAAGAGAGAAGCTCCGTAAGTGACATCTGAGCAGCTGACAGCGGGCATTAATTAGACATCTGGTGAGTTGGTGGAGAGCCTCTAGTGGTTTAAGTCTGTTGTCTTGCAGTGAGCTTTCCAAAAGCCTATAGCAAGGGATTATTTATAATTCAGCACTCTGTTGAATAGCTGACATCCATGAAACAAAACAGTACTTTATAGCAACCGCCAATACCTCAACTGCGGAGATGGCCAGTTCTGCTTCTAATACCTTATGGTACGTTTGAAATTTTTACTGAGGTAAAAACAAAGCTGTTTCTAGAATACAAATATTATAACTAACCAAGATAATTACCAAATACAGGATGTATTTAAAGGGGTTGTCTCACTACAAGGATCGCTTTTTATGTTAAAGATCTTGCAAAAACATGTCACTTTGCAAGATGTATCCATTAACAGTGTCCTACCTATTCCTAGATATCCCCTCTTGTATGGGCTGCATCAGTTCTCCAGGTCGCTATAGCTACAGACCTGTTTGATCTATCCTGATAGGCTGCCAGCACTGGTTGCTATAGCTACAGACCTGGCTTCTACTGCAGCCTAGTGGAAGCCAGTAAACACGACCCTGAATTCAAAATGAAACCAAAAAAACAGGACTGAAGTAAGATGAATCAGTGTAGTGAGACAACCCCTTTAAGAGGAACTGAGGCCGTTGCTGACAGGTCTGTTTTAGTAAATACTTGTGTTCCCTGTGAAATAACAATTCTGCAGCACTTTCTCTTAGAACTCTGTGTTGTGCTGTTCCTCTATTACTACTTCTACAATTTATTACTGAATTAATCAGGGTTCACACGGCGCATAGCGGCACTTATCTGTGTGCACCACTTTTCGCGTACTTCACAGAGCGCTCCAGCCCGGCCCCCATTCAGCCTCGCTTTCCCTGGAACGTAAGTGACGTCACACTTTTTTTGCGGACGCACAATACACGTCAGAGAATACGCTGTAAAATCATAGCACTCAATAAGTGCTATGATTTTACCGTATTTGTGGGGAGTACTCCAGGCGCATTGCAGCGCAATTCCTCCCTGAAGTATGCCCCACAAATACACCATGTGAACAGCCCCTTATTCCAGATTTCAGAGGGTGTGTCCCTGCACACACTGACTGTCAGCTCTGACTGCAAAATGTCAGACTGTGTAGGACACCCCCAATTCGTCACACCAAGCTGACAGATTTAGTAATACATTCCTAGAAGAAATAACAGAGGAACAGCACAACACAGAGTTATGAGACAACAGGACACAGACTCCTTAAGACATTGCTGCAGATAGAGTGGTTTTGCAGCTCCACAGCTGTGCTTGGAAAAGAGCTGTCCTTAACTAGTCTCTGCAAGCGGCGGTAAGAGGAGGAAGCCTCTGATCCCCAGCGCTTAACCCCTTTATTGCCACAGTCCGTGACCGCGGCATAATCAAAGGCATTCCCTTGCTCCGTTGGGTGATCAGGACTACCGGTGACCCGATGGAGCAGGAGAACATTTGTACAGTCAGTCCTGGGGACCTAGAGTAACCCCAGGGCTGTCTGTATAATAAGCCTGCAGTCAGAATAATGTTTTATGAGTTTAATGTATAAGCATATAGGAAGATGCTAATACATTACTAAGTGAAAAAAAATGTAAAATAGTTATCCCTTCATGAGACTATAAAAAAGTAAAAAAACATAAAAAAGTGTAGAAAAAATAAATAAAATAAAAATAAATATTTAATACAAAAATTATTGTGCATACATTACACAAAAAAACAACAAAACCTAAACATATCAGGTATCTACACAACCGAAATAACCTGTAGAATTAATCTAACAAGTTATTTAGTCTGAAATGTGAATGGCGTAAAAAATATTTTAAAAAAACAAGAAAAATGTTTGAAAACATTTTGTAAAATATTCTGCAATATTTTATATGTGAACTCAAACTATGCCATGAAAAAGTGAAACTTCTCAGACATAAAACAAGGTCTCATACAAGTGTGTCACTGAAAAAATCAAAAAGTTGAAATGCAGGGATGCAAAAACTAAAAAGATATGCTGGTCATTAAGGCCTGGGGCTTAAGGGGCTAATGGACAGTTGCTCACACACCTATTAATGAGGAGGGCAATTACTTAGTAAAAAACTGCACATTGGATCACACCAGTATGCAGCAAAGCCACAGCACCATACAGGGGAGATTGCTCAAATGCAAAAATGAATAAACCACTCACACGCCTGCTATCTATGAGGGAGGTGATTGCTAGTATTACAATTGCATATAGATAAGGCTTCTAAAGGGTGCCAGTTATACGGTTATGTGTTGCACCATGCTGGCTTATAACCAGTTGATGACACCCTTACTATTCAATTGAGCGGGTTGTTGTGGATGGGAACAAAGGTTATATATGTGTGATCCTTTGTGTCTCCATTTTAATGTATTATTTAGTTTATACCTCACATATACATATATATATAGTAGGCACATACCTATGTAATACAGCATGTAAAAGCTGTCTGTGTATCTGTTGTCACCAATATGTTAACAAAATGACCGCCTGTAGTAGTTTGTAGAGATCGTCGTGTAATCCAAGATGGCACCTTTTCAGAAGTTACACCCTGTGTCCAAACATTCCTGAGCTGTGAGGAGGGGTCTGGAGATAAGGACGTGCCAATAGACCCTCACAGCCAGGTACATGTGATGCTTCTTATCTACTAATTTGCAAAAGTATAAAAAAGCTGCCATTTTGTGAATAAAGCAGAAAGCACTTTCACAGCAACAGGGCATGTTGTGATTTGTTTTCTCGGTGCACCCTTTGTTATTTTTAAGCTAATTTGGACCCCCACAAGGACAGAATAGCCCCTTTGAGGCTTCTTCCATTTCAGGGTTACCCAGCATATCCCAAGTGTTAAACAAAAAATAATGACACCCTGTGCTCCCAGTATTTCTGAGCAGAACTGCATAATTGAAAAATATACAATATGAGGCATTAATTGGTATTTTGGCCAAAATACGCAAGCTCGCAACCCACATCAAGGGTCCTCTTTGTCTTCCAAGTCCCTATAATAGCTTTACTATTAATTTACAACAACAAAAAAATCACAGAAAACTGGGACATTATTAACCACTGACACAAAGCCATACTCAACTCCATGGCTGGACAAAAACCCATTCCCAGTAGGAGGCAATATAAGCCACAGTTTTATATAGAAGAAATTGCACAGGTGCAGATTGATGAACAATTGCTCACACACCTATCCTTGAGGCAGCCAGAGTACCATACAAGGGAGATTGCTGTCTTTATTTTATGTAAAAAATGTCCCATATTTACTGTGATTTAAAAGAGAAGATGTTCCATAATTCTTATTTCACGGGGAATACAAGAGTTATTTCCACAATCAACAATTATCATCTATCCCCAGGATTGGTGATAAATGTCTGATCATTTGGGGCTCTACTGTGATCTCTAGAACTGTATACAGCCGAAAAACATTGGCAGCCCATGAATACGCTGAACGCATCTCTGGCAGCAGTGAGTAAGGGCAACATAAGAAAAGTGACAAGTTCCCTTTAAATTCATTCAATGAAACTAGAATTAAATACATGGCATTACCCTTATGTTTAAGCATTTGTACCACACTTACCTGCTGGCAAGAAATGAATGATCTGTACAACTATTTCCAGGAAGGCCATGGGTTGAAATCAAAGTAATATTGTTGAATTTTAGATGTGGACTGCAAAGCAAAATGGAAATAGTCATGTAATGTTATTAAACTGCAATGATCATCAAGCACCTGATATCAAACATCATACTGTTATTATTCTTTTACTGGCAATATTTTCATTTATTGATTTATTAACCCTTTGTGGACCACCAATTGACTTCAAATGTCCGACTGGTCCTGACATAACTCTGGGGTGATATTTCCAAATGCCTTTACAGCGTCTACAGCTGCATGAAAATTGTCAAAAAACAGCTGGCCCATCAGGCAGACGGACTCCTACAGAGAGAGCAGATCTGGTCTGTTACCATCTCTACATTCCAGGTCATTGTCAACGAACTCTACATTCACAGTGTAGCTGCTATCCATGATGTTTCCCACTGCTACCCTTGTGGCAGCTGCAGGAGTTGCTCTGCACAGTATCTCAGGAGGATGTATTTACCTGTAACAGGGACTAATATGTGAGCAATAAAAGAGAAGTTTTTTATGACTTTATGGGGGGCTAATGCATGTGGGCAGGGGCGTCGCTAGGCTGTTTTATTCGGGGCTCGGGCCCCGAATAAAACTCCCTGTGCCCCGAGTCTCCCGGGCTCCAGGCCGCTGCCGTGGGCTTGGAGCACCGACTGGCCCTTCAGCTGCATGTTCGTCCGCTGGACGCACATGCAGCTGCGGGCTTCTGCGGAGCAGAGAACGAGCGCTCCCTGCTCCGCAGACAGTGTCGGACCGGCTCTGGGTCCGACACTGCGGGGCCGCCGGGTCCTCACAGCGCTGAGGACCCGCCGCGGCCCCGTGCGCCGCAGCCGGCGGCGTCGCGATGATGTGATGTCATCGCGACGCTGCCTCTCCTCGGGCGCACAGCGCGTCATAGGCCGTGCGCCCGAGGAGCTTCCGGAGGAGCGCGGGCTGAAGAGGACAGAGCGCGCTCGCGCGGGGAGTTAAGGTGAGTATGAATGTTGTTATTTTTAAAGCGTTTACCTTCCTCAGTGCCCCCATATACTGCCTGTGCCCCTATAATGCCTGCCTGTGGCCCCATAATGCCTGCCTGTGGCCCCCATATACTGCCTGTGCCCCTATAATCCCTGCCTGTGGCCCCCATATCCCTGCCTGTGGCCCCCATATTACTGCCTGTGGCCCCAAATCCCTGCCTGTGGCCCCCATATTACTGCCTGTGGCCCCCATATCCCTGCCTGTGGCCCCCGTATACTGCCTGTGCCCCTGTAATGCCTGCCTGTGGCCCCCATATACTGCCTGTGGCCCCCATAAACTGCCTGTGCCCCAAAAAATACTGCCTGTGGCCCCCATATCCCTGCCTGTGGCCCCCATATACTGCCTGTGGCCCCAAATCACCTGCCTGTGGCCCCTATAATACTGCCTGCTGGCCCCCATATCCCTGCCTGTGGCCCCCATATACTGCCTGTGCCCCAATAATGCCTGCCTGTGGCCCCCATATTACTGCCTGTGGCCCCCATATCCCTGCCTGTGGCCCCCATACCCTGCCTGTGCCCCTATAATCCTGCCTGCCCCTGTGGCCCCCATATCCCTGGCATGTGGCCCCCTATAATACTGCCTGTGGCCCCCATATCCCTGCCTGTGGCCCCCATATACTGCCTGTGGCCCCATCTTCCTGCCTGTGGCCCCCATATACTGCCTGTGCCCCTATAATGCCTGCCTGTGGCCCCCATATCCCTGCCTGTGGCCCCCATATACTGCCTGTGCCCCTATAATGCCTGCCTGTGGCCCACATATCCCTGCCTGTGGCCCCCATATACTGCCTGTGGCCCCCATATCCCTGCCTGTGCCCCTATAATGCCGGCCTCCCTGCCTGTGGCCCCCCATATACTGCCTGTGCCCCCATATACTGCCTGTGGCCCCCATATACTGCCTGTGGCCCCCATATATCTGCCTGTAGCCCCCATATACTGCCTCAGTGCCCCTATATTCTGCCTCAGTGCCCCTATATACCTTCTTGTGGCCCCTATATACTGCCTCAGTGCCCCCATATACTGCCTGTGGCCCCATATACTGCCTCAGTGCCCCCATATACTGCCTGTGCCCCCCTATATACTGCCTGTGGCCCCTATTATACCTGCCTGTGGCCCTATATACCTGCCTGTGGCCCCATATACCTGCCTGTGGCCCCATATACTGCTTCAGTCCCCTATATACCTAACTGAGGGGACTGCTATACCTATAATTAAGGAGTTGCTGTAAATGTGAGTATTCTATGATATTTGTGTCCAAATCCTCAGGGACGAGTATTGGCCGGGAGCAATCAGCATGAAGGTGTGAACCGGATGGAGAAGAGAAGGGAAGGTGAACGACGCTGATCAGAAAAGACGTCTCCTGTGAGTCACTAAATGTAACTGCAGTGTAATCACTTATATGTCTGCAGAGCGTCTACATACAACTAGTAACTACCACTATATCGTCACTATATGGCAGTGGTATATGTCTTCAGAGCCTGTGTACAGCTGATAGTCACATGTGGGGTCTGGCAGGATTATTTGATCCTTATGTAATAATAGTTTTGGGTCTTGGTTTTGTAGGAGGGTTTTAGTAACAATCACTTGTCTGGTAGATTTGCTCCATGTATCGGTGTATGTTTTGGTGACTGTTTAGGGGTATTGTCATATGAAGGTGAGAAGTTCTGAAAAAGTAAATTTGTCATTGGTGACTTTTACTGTACAGTGACTGCTGAGGAGATGGACGGATCTGTGTGGGATGTGCAGAAAATTAGTGACAGGAACACAAGGTTTTTCCTGTAAAAAAACATCCACAGTTCACAATGAGGCGTGAAAAATGTCGTGTGAACCCAGCCCTACCCAGAAAAACACAAAGGGCCCGAGCCCCGGATGTTTTAGGACCCTAGCAATGCCCCTGCATGTGGGCAAATAAAAAAACGAATTACAAATGAAAAATATATAGAAAAGAAAACACCTCCTATTTCCTCAAACTGCATCTTTCATCCCCACCTCTGATGAATGAAAACTGTATATCCCCTATTAAAAATGGAACAGAAGGAGGGGTGCACTTTAAAAATGGATTTTAGTGGTAATTATTGCTATAAAAATATATGTATATATTTGTAAATAAGCCTATTTCCTTTCTTTCTTTTTTTACATTTTTCGAAGAAATTACAAAGCAAAGAAGAAAAATCCTAAAATAAAAATGAAATAAAAAGCCCTAGTCATCATGCATAAAAGACAGAAAAAAGCAAACCTTTCAAACTCCCACATAATAATAATAATAATAATAATAATAATAATAATAAATAATCTGCCTGGTAATGAATGCAGAAAAATGGCTTGATCCTGAACTGGCTAAAAAGCAAATATATACTGTATTTAATAAGGACCTGTGACATCTCCTGACATGTCTGCTTTAGTAAATACTTGTGTTCCCTGTGAAATAACAATTTGGGAGCATTTTCTCTTATAACTGTGTGATGTGCTGTTCCTCTGTCTTTCCTACTAGAAATGCATTACTGATTTAGTCAGCTGGGTACTACCAATGAGGGTGTGACAGTAATGATCGTGTCCAATCAGTGCAAGGATGCCTTTGAAATCTGAAAAGGTAACACCCATCTGACTGATTCAATAAAACATTTCTAGGAGGAATAACAGAGAAACAGCACAACACAGAGATATAAGAGAAGATGCTCCAAAACTGTTATTTCCCAGGGAAGTACTTGCTAAAGACATCTCAGAAGATGTCACAGATCTTCTTTAATGATCAGAATGGACTGACCTTTGGGGACACCACTGATCCTAAGAACAATGGACAGCTTCACTAATAAAGCAAAGCAGATTTCTCTGCACAGAGCTGGTCCTGGCCGAGTATTGTACATGAACCCAAACCCAGTCCTTGTACTTGAATAAGACGGCTTTGTAATTCTCAGCACAATTAAAGGGGTTTAGCTCTCGAGAAAAGCATGGGGAGATAGCCAAGCTTGCACAGCTCTCTCCCTTTCATCTCTATAGGAGTTCCGAATATAGCCAAGCACACTCTCTGGGTTATATTCAGAACTGCCACAGAAAAGAACAAGGAAAACTGCACAAGTGTGGCCCTCTCACCATTCTCTATGGGGATTTTGCATTAAACCCCCTTTTAATGACTGGGGGTAGTGCTGTGAAACCTTAGTTTTAGGGTGTGGGGGACTAATAAACCAGACCCTTACTGTAAGTTATGAAGTATACTAATAATATCTCAAAACACAATCAGGGCATGTTTATCAAGACAGTTGTGCCTTGTTCTTTTAGACAGTTTTCAGACACTTCTGTGCCTCGTCTGACAAAAGGGGCGTGACCCCAAAAAAGGAATGTGGCTTTGTGAAGAAAGGGGCATGACTTCACATGTACCAAAGATGCGCCAACATTTGGGCGCATTAGTAGCATTAAGTAAGCCAACTTAAAGATAGTATAGAGTTAAACTAGACAGTTTTAACCGCGAAGATTTATCAGTACTAAGATAAAGTGGCGAATTGCAACACTCTCTAGGCTAACTTAGAACTAAGGGTATGTTCAGACGATGTACTGCAGTACATCGTATCTTTCGTCCGTCAGCCCCATAGACACTCATTACTCGTGGCGCGTATTCGCCGTGAATAAGTGACATGTCACTAATTTCCCCGCGCATACAATACGATCGTATTGTACGAGTGGAGGGAGGAGGCGTAATCCATAGTTCTCTATGAGAACTATGGATTACTGTAATTTTGGCGCACATCTCGCCCAGATTAGAGCACAAATACGCGGTGACATGCACGCCGAAATAACGTCATGTGACCATACCCTCAGAGTTAGACCCTATCGATCAATATCCCCCTATGTTGCAGCAAGTTCGTTAAACAATCCTTATTTTCAAAGCAGCAGAAAGTTTTAGTCAAACCCAGCAGAAAGCAGGGCAGTGACTACATTTTGGTTCAGAGGTTATAGGAGCACAAGAGCCTATACCTCCCAACTATCAAAATTTGGGCGGGACGGTCCCGATTTGAGAGCGATGTCCCACCATCCCAGGATGGCTGGGAGAAGTCCCGATTTTTTGGGATGTCCTGAGGATCCAGGGCATATATCCTGAGTCCCCAGGACTGTGCTGCGCAGTTCACCATTTGCAGTGGCCGCAGAGTGTTACTGGCCAGCTGTCACGAACTCTCGTTGTGACAGCCGGCGAGTGCAATCGGGGCGCCCCCCCCCCCCCCATGACATCACTGGCTGCAGGGAGCTGGCCACGCACTCTCAGCTAGGCTGCTTAGTCTGGATACGGTAGCAGCAGCAGAAAAGGGAGGTAAGTAACCTCCGTCACTCCCTTCCTGAAAAGCCCACCCAACTCCCCTTCCCTTCCTCCCTACTCCTCACTCGACCACCACTCCTTTTCTGTCCTCCTCCCGACCCTCTCTATTCCCTACATTGTTGTAGAAAGCGAGTCTGGGGTGTGTGCCAAGGTTTCCGGTGCCTCACTCTGGTTGTGCGGGATTTGAGTGGTGCCAATATGTCGAGGGTGATTGAGAGCGTTTCATTATATTTTTTTACAGCCAGGTCAGGACAGGAGACAGAAGAGATTGGTGAGGACTGTAGAGTGTCTATGAGTTCCTGAGTTTATGGAGTGGAGATTTCTGAATGTATGATGGGCAGGTGTGTCCAGAGAAGGCTGAGAATTAGTGATAGTGAAGGAGATAAGGTTATGATCAGAGAGCGCATAAGGAGAATTTGTGAAGTTAGAAATTGATGAGAGACAACATAACACCAGATCAAGAGAGTTCCCAACCTTGTGGGTGGGAGAGTCTGTAAATTGTGAGAGGCCAAGAGAAGATGCTAGTGAAAGAAACTGAGAGGCAGAAGGAAACATAGGGTCTTCAATGGGGATGTTGAAATCGCCCATGATGAGTGAGGGAGCCATGCAGAAAAATTATCCAGAAAGTGGCGGGGTGAGCTGGGGGGTCTGTACACTACCGTGACTCTGAGAGAAAATGGGCAAAAGAGTCTGATGGTGTGGACCTCAAAGGAAGGGAAAGTGAGGGAGGGGGTGGGAGGAATGACCGGGTAATTGTGTTATGTACTGTCATGGAGTCTCATGGCATTTTTTATTTTATTACATTTGTTGGGAAATGCTGCAATTTGAAAACTACCATTAAGTTAAAGGGGACCTGTGACATCTCTGTTTTAGTAAATACTTATGTTCCCTGTGAAAAAAAAATTCTGGAGCATCTTCACTTATAACTCTATCTTGTGCTGTTCCTTTATTATTCCTTTTAGAAATGTATTACTGAATTTGTCAGATGGGTGTAATCATTCCATTTTTAAAAGGGGCGTGTCCCACACACACTGATTCTGTCAATACTGATTGGACAATGTCAGATTGTGAAGAGACATGCCCCCAACTGGTAACACTTATCTGACAGAAGGAAAACTGACTATGGGGAATACACTGCTTGAGTGCTAAAGACTACCGGCTAACCTTGGAGCCATGGACACATATATCATTTGTGCAGCCTATGTAATTATACAGAGGAAACAAAACGGCCCACTACCATATGTTTTTCCAAACAAAATTAGATGCTGGTAAATTTTAAAATATAAAATTAAAGAGGTGGCAGCTTCATTTTTCCGAAGAAGGAGCTCAAATATCCTGCTTACTTTCACAGTCATAGGGATAAAATGATGACTACCTATAAGTACCACTATAAATAAATTGTGTAATCCAATTTTAAAGAGGTCACATAAACTGTTTAAAATTCATGAGTATAAAGCTATATGAATAAGGGTCGTGACAGCTGCTGGAAGCCAGAATTTTGTAATACAAAACGTAATAAGGCTGTGAACATCTAAAATATACTCTGAAAAACGCAAGCATAGGTGCACACTGAAAGGCAATAGCATACATCTAACACAAATATCAGTGGCACACTAAAGACTAAGTAAAACCTCAAGGTATATTAGGAATATTGGAAATGCATTACTGCTAAGTAATGCATTTCCAATATTCCTATATACCTTGAGGTTTTACTTAGTCTTTAGTGTGCCACTGATATTTGTGTTAGAATTTTGTAATAGAAATGCTGCAGTGAAAAATGCATTTACTGATGATAGTTTTCATACCTGTTTCCTCGCACTGTGTAGCAAGACACAGTCAACAATATAATCATGACTTGACTTATACAGTATGTAAAGCTGTGGTTTTCCATGGTACACTAGTGTGATGTTTCACAGGGAACGGTTATGAATGACATGTTCTCCTCTCATTGTCATTATATTTCTTGAGAGGGGGTCGGCTTGCCACCACCTCAAACAACTTTGAGGGCAGATCAGATGGCCAGGTCACACACCAGAAGAGCATTAGTGGAGTAGTTACTGCTAGCATTTATAAAACTCCTTCAAGTTGGCAGCCAAAACGCAGAGTATATTGCAAGCCGTGAAAGATTGGGGCTAGGAATCCTCTAGTATTCTGATCCAGTGACCTAGTATCTTCTGTGTATCTAGTTCTGTTCTGTTTGGTTCAGTTCTAGTGATAGTATCTAGTAATCTGTTTAGCTTGTTAAACTAGTTATTTACACTGTAGATACTTTGGTTTCCCTTATATTTCTGGTTCTAGGTTTAGATGTAGGATGATACGTCATTTATCTCCCCGCGCGTAATCCATAGTTTTCTATGAGAACTATGGATTACCGTAATTTCGGCACGCATCTCGCTCGCATTAGAGCGCAAATACAACGCGAAATGCACGCCAAAATTTGATCGTGTGAACATACCCTTATGATGTCATCCACAACAGTTTTTTTTTCTATTATTTGCCTTGCTGTCCATCCACTTAAAGGGGTTTTCTAAGGCTTTTAGAAACCTCTATACCACCTTCCACAGTGCTAAATTTGAAAACTAACCCGTACTTACCTCTCCCATCACCACTGTTCCAGCGCTGCCAGTGTTCCTCCTGTCCCTCACTGATGATGTCACATTCATGAATCACATGATGCTGCAGCCATTCACTGATCTCTGTGGTCACATTCTGTTATACAGATTGGTTGCAATATCATGTGATTCATGAATTTGACGTTATCAGTAAGTAATCAAGTGGAAAACTGGAGTGCTGGCAGCACTAGAACAGTATTTTAGCACAATGGGAGGTGGTAAGGAGGTTTCCAAAAGTCTTGGAAAACCCCTTTAATCATTTAACAGCGCCTCTATCTAGTTTCATTTAGTTGATACACGCATCATATAATTATTGTAATCATAATGTGGTATCACCAGAATCATAGTGACCTGCAGAATAAAATTAATATGTAATTTATTCTGTACAGTGCATACCATAAAAATTAAACCCCTAATAATGGTGCAATTGCTTTTCCCCCGTTCCATGCCACAAATTATTTTATTGAGTTTTCTAGGATATTAAATGATGCAGTAAAAGGCACCATAATAAAATTGTCCAACAAAAACAAGCCCTAATACAGCTATGCAAAAATTAAAAGTTATGGCTCTTTAAAGGTTTGGCTAAAAAATGTCAATGGTAAATGCTTAGGAGAGAAAAGGTTGCAATGTCCAAAAGTGCTGTCAGCAATATATTTTTTAATCTTGCACAGCTCAGGAACAGCAACAGTCTGGAGGTGAAAAGAAAAGGAATTAGGATGCTTTCACACGCTGCAGTTTTGTAGCATTTTTAGTGTGGTTTTTCTGTTGCAGTACTGCACTGCAGTGAAACTGCCTTTATAACCAGCAAGCTCCTTTCAATTTCCTAAATAGTTTGGAAAGGTGTTGCAAGTGAGTAACTAATTCTCGAGCTTTAACATGGAGCGTTTTTTGGTGCATTTTTAATGCAATTTTTGTGCAGAAATGTACGGCATTAACTGCTGTGCCTTTCTGCAATAAAAAGGATCCAGAAACGTGTTAAAAAAACCCATCAAAATGCATCAAAAACTCTCCGCGTGAAAGCACCTTTAGGGCCGGTATTTGTCCGGATTGTGTGCCGTGCACACGGCCGCAGGGGAGGGGGGGGGGGCGGCTTTTCTCCGCCATGAGCAAAGAAAAGCCCTCCACCTTCACATTGACATGCACATATTCCATCCGAAAACCGAACAGAAGAATGAGCAAGCACACTGTTTTTCGGGCGGCCGGTGGTTTGAAAACCACCAGGCGGAAAATCCGTGCAGTGAGGACTGCTGCACAGGTTTTCCATAGAGGCCCGTTGTGCTTGTTTGCGGCCGGTTTTTCAGACGGTCTGCAAAACCGCAAACCTGAAAAACCGGCCGCAAACCGGTGCCATGGGGACATGCCCTTAGGCTGTTTTGTCTCCTTGCATTTTTGTTGCATTTTTTCAAGAGCATCAAAAAAAACGCAAGCAATCAAAAAAACGGATGAGTTTGTTTTTTTATTAATGCAGGTGATTTCGTAACTTACTCCAATTTGAAACACAGGTTAAATTAGAGTCAATTTAAAAATGCATGCATTTTTTAATTGCTTGTGTTTTTGTTGCCTTTTTCAACTGCAATATGAGAACCCACCCTTATAATCCACAAGATTTTAAACACAATATTTGATTATTCACTTGCAACACCTTTCCAAACAATTTAGGAATTGAAAGGAGCTGTTAATAAAGAAAGTTATACTGCAGCAACAGAAAAACCGCACCAAAAACAGCACTAAACAAGATAGAGTGAGGACAGTGGGGAGTTGTCTCAAGGAGTGGCGCCTCTTGTACATATATTGTTGACAATGGCAAAGAGGTGTCTGCTGAAATGATAGATAGAGGCTGAGTTGCCATCACTTGACGTGGTCACCTTATTGGTAAAGAATATATAAGCAGACAGCACTTCCCAAAAAAAAGGTGCCCATTTACCCAAACGACTGCAACGTTTCAGCTCTGAACATAATATTAATAGCCTTTCTCAAACAGAGCCTTTCTCAAGTTAAGAGCTGAAACGTTGCAGTCGTTTGGGTAAATAAACACCTTTTTTTTGGAAAGTGTAGTCTGCTTATATATTTTTTTGTTTCGATTTTTTGACCTTGATTCAGGTCTATTTTAGGCATGCACTTCATCTATTATATTACCGGTGCTGCTTTCTTTACTTTTTTACCTTATCGGTAAAATCATACCTGTTGAAACGTAGCGCCAGAAGGAAAACTGCACAATAATTTTTTTCAAAAGAGAGAAGGTATTTATTTTACACCATTTCACACAGGAGGAGATTATTGACTTAATGGCCAATTTACAATACACGCAGTGGTATGTAAGGGTGCTCTCACATGGAACGTTTTTGGTGCAGGTGTTATTGCAGAAATGCACAGCATTAATTGCACCAAAAACGCGTCAAAAACGTACCAAAAAAAGCTCCGTATGAAAGCACTCTAACAGAAAACCTGAAAAGCAGTCTAGGTAGGTTGAATGTGGCAATGTGAATTTGATAAAACATTGGTAGAACAAAATAAAGTAACAAGTCATTGTAATGAGTGTGTCGGCCAATAAAGGAAGGTGGAAAACAGAAATCTGAATTAAAACTGAGTGCAAATATGTTTCTTTTGAGATAAAATGGGTAGGACTGAAGTGTTAAAGGGGTTTTTCACTACAATAATTGGGTTTTAAATAAAAGATCTTTAAAAAGAAGCAGCTTTGCAATATATGTTCATTACAAATGTCCTACTGATTTTGAGTTATCCCTGGTAGGAGTGCATCAGCTCCTCAAATCACTATAGCCACTGACCTGTTGATTTTTCTCTCACTGGCTGTCAGTGCTGGTGACTCATCAGCTTCTCAATACAGGTCTGAGCACAGAGCCCCTCCTGCACAGTATGAGGCCACTTGTGATGCTTCTGTAGGGGAGGGGGAGGGCTCTGGCTTCTGTGTCTGTGTAGCTGTGCTGCCTGGATTAACCCTGTGTGTGCCTGCTCCCTCCTGCTCTCTACACAGATTGAGGAGAGCAGAGGTGAAGCTGATCTGTGGTCAGTAGGATGTGACAGCAGTGAAGTGTGTTACTATAATCATGATGTGTCTGTGGAGCTTTGACTATACTAATAGAACAGATCAGGGGGGCATGTGAACGGTTCATATCCCTCCCTGCTCTGCTGTATTAGTGACACATCGTGATTATAGTAACACACTTCACAGCTGCCCTGTGTCTGTTCTGATGGGAGAACAGCACAGAACAATGTTTGTTTGTTGTTGCTTGAGATATCCGTGGAGATTTGTATGCTAAGCAGGGGGTATAGGAACACTTGCATCCCCCCCTGCTCTGCTATTAGCATACACAGCTTCACAGACCTCTCCACACTCATAGATCAGCCCTCTCCTGTCTCCTGACTCTGTGGAGAGGAGCAGCAAGCCACAGCAGCACAGTGCAGCTGATCCAGCAGTGAGCAGCCTGCAGAAGACCTAGGCAGGCACACACAGAGTTAAATCTGGCAGCAAACCCCCTCGCCCTCCCCCTGCTGTATAGAAGTTACTGCAGTCAGAGGAGGAGAGCTGTCTGTGTGCTGAGGGGAGGGGTGAAGGGGGGAGGAGAAGAGGCAGACAAGAAGCACGCTCATGAATTCAAAAATCCTATGGTGCCAGACACACTGAGGTAGGCTGAAAGCCTGTAGTGAGACAACTCCTTTAAGGTTAAAGGGCTTGTCTCACTACAAAGATTCGCTTTCAACATGAAGGGAACAGTAAATGGAGACGTTTTCCAAATACGTTGCATTGTTTATTTTTTTATTGTTGAGGAGATAAAAATGATTTGATCAGTTCTGAGTGCACTCAGTATTCTCTAGGTAACTGACCTGCTCTCCCTGCTGTTTGGCTTATCTGATACCAGGGAAGATGTCATCAAACAAGTCCAGCACAGAAGTGGTGACAGCTTGAGAGCTTCAGTGTTATCTGATCTTTCAAACAAAATAAACTAATTGCTACTGCTTACTTTAGCTCTGAAACTTCTCTGGACCTTAGACATGTAGGGAAAGGTAAATGAAGACTGTTATCAAATATAATGTTGTTTTGTTTTTGCTATGCTGAGGAGATAAAGATTTTTATCTCCTCTTAGAGCACACAAGTTTCTCTGGTTACTGGCCACCTCTGAATTAAAGTGTAGCCTTTTTTATTATTAATACTGAGTATAGTACGCACTGCTCTCAATCCGGGATCTCTACTCCCACGTAGGCACTCATAGACAATATAGGTAGAGCCAGTGCATTAAAAACTGTAGTATCTTTAATAGTTTCATTAAAAAGCAGACATTCACCCGTGATTCACAGTATGTCCTATGCGTAGCCGAAATAAAGTGAAACATATACTTAGCGTGTTCGTTGCGGCATAGCCTGCCGTTCAGAGTCCTTTCATGTCAGGTGGATTTGCACCATTGATATCAAATCTCTATTTACAAATATCCCTATGGATGATGGTGTTAATGCAGTACATGAGGTGCTGTGTCAGAACCCCGATCTTTCGAATTCCCAGATAGCTTTTCTCCTACAGCTCTTGGGCATTGTCCTCACCAGAAACTACTTCCGTTTTGGGGAGGAGATGTACCTCCAGTTACAGGGGACCTCTATGGGGTCCCCTGTTGCTCTTACCTACGCCAATCTCTATATGAGATTCTTTGATAACAAATATGTATTCCCATCACCACAAAGGGAGTATATGGTGTGCTGGTACAGATATGTCGACGATGTGTTCATGCTGTGGTCAGGAACTGAGGCGCAGCTCGATGACTTCGTCGCATATCTGAACAGCGTTCAACCACTCATTCAATTTACACTCACTAAGAACAGTACTGCCATCCCATATCTGGATGTCCTGGTTGAAAAAAATGGTGGGTCCTTACACACCTCCTTATATACTAAAGAGTCAGACCGCAACAATTTTCTTTTGCGCAATAGCCAACATGCACCTCAAAAAAATAGAGGTATAGTCAAAGGACAGCTCATGAGAGCGCGGCGAATAAGCTCTGACGAAATAAGGTACCAGACAAGTGTTAAAAATATCCTTAGTAAGTTCATAGATCGAGGGTATGATCAAGAGGAATTAAAACACATTGCATCGGAAGTATCAGCTATCCCGAGAGAGAACTTATTGATAGGTAATTGATAGACATGCAGGCATGATTAGAAAAACTATCCTTAAACATTGGAAAATTTTGCGGTCCGATGAAAAATATGGCCATCTGTTTAGAGACACACCGGTCTGGGATATATCAAAAAGGGAGAACCATGGGTCAGCAATTGGTATCTTACGATGTGAAAAAACATGATGATCGTAAAATAATCCAGACAGTCTTTAGTAGTGTCAGAGCTGGCACCTTTGCTTGTCTTAGGTGCCAGAATTGCTCTTCTATTATTAAGGGCGATTCTATCTGTCATCCAACTAAGGGACATGCTATCAAAATTAAAGGATTCCATACTTGTGATAGCAGTGGCGTTATTTATATGCTTAAATGTCCTTGTGGACAAAACTATGAGATCCGTGAAAGTTAGGCTCAATGAGCACCGCTCTGCAATCCGTACATTTAAGAAGCAAATAAAATTAAAAAGTGATAGTGCTGTGGTTGGGGAGGAGGAGAAAAAGACATATGGTGAAACATCTGTAGCCAGGCACTTTGCCATGGCCAAACATGGGATATCTGAATTAAAATGGTGTATTTTAGAGAAAGGTATGTGTGAAGATCAAAATCAGTTACACGTAAAACTATTAAAACGAGAAGCATATTGGATCGACTTATTAGAAGCACTAGTCCCAAAAGGGTTAAATGAAAACCTCAATCTACGGGTGTTTCTATGAGTCGCACGAATGGCATCTACTTGACAGTTCGTGCCCCGCATATTGCCATATTATGTATTTTTGAATACTTAATTCTCTGCTTTGTATTTAATGTATTGTTGTTGGTTTTAATTGTATATAAGTTAGACCATCCCCTGTGACCGACGTGCTTGAGGAAGGGGAGGAGCCATCCCCGAAACGTCCACGAGTTACTCTGTCCTGTTCGATTGCCGGCGTTTCATCGCTCCCTATGTTAGGAGCGGCGCCACGAAAGGACTCTGAACGGCAGGCTATGCCGCAACGAACACGCTGAGTATATGTTTCACTTTATTTCGGCTACGCATAGGACATACTGTGAATCACGGGTGAATGTCTGCTTTTTAATGAAACTATTAAAGATACTACGGTTTTTAATGCACTGGCTCTACCTATATTGTCTATACTGGCCACCTCTCCCAGCTCTCTCTTATCTCTTATTGCTCCAGCTGCCGTCAGTCAGTCAGTCACTTTGACCATGGTGAGTCATTCCCTGCAGAGTTGTATATCTAGTGACTAGCGTTTGTTTACCTAACTGAATGCGAAGCTGTCACTCTTGAAAACCCTGTATTCATGTGTAACACCCTTTATAAGCCTCCAGCAGTCATGCGTGTTTACTGGCTTCTACTAGGCTGCAGTAGAAGCCAGGTCTGTAGCTATAGCAACCAGTGCTGGCAGCCTATCAGGAGAGATTGAACAGGTCTGTAGCTATAGCGACATGAGGAACTGGTGCATCCCATACAAGAGGGGATATATAGGAATAGGTAGGATAATGTTAGTAGACATATATTGCAAAGTGACTTGTGTTTGCAAGATCTGTAGCCCACCTGAAGCGATCGCAATCTTTATGGACGACGCTCCTTGATTGTATACATGGCATGCCATGCCAGCTACGCGATTCCTGATGCGAGTCCTGTCCACCATACAGCGGGACTCTATGGAAGCGAAGCAAGCGCGCTGACGCGATAGACGTCCGGGGCGCAGCAGCTTGCTGGGCCCGGGCGCTGTCAGCGATCTTCGCAGCTGTATGCGACTCCTGGGAGCACATACAGTTGACTCTCCAGTTCGCATCGGCATCTGGGCACTGCCATGGCCCAGGCACCGGCGGGGACCGCTTCGGCTGTATGCGACTCCTCCTGGAGCACATACAGCGGAAGACTCTATTGCGGAGCAGAGAGCAAGCGCTCCCTGATCCGCAATAGAACTCCGGAAGGCGGCAGGCAGACTTGTGATCTTCCGGAGTCTCCGGCACAGGCCGCGTGCGATGTCATCACCGGCCTGTGCCAGAAGACCAGGAGTCGGAGGTAAGCCTCGGAGCAGCGGGGGAGTGAGGTGAGTATTTTTTTTTTTTTTAAATAAGCCCTATCTATACCTGCCTATGAGGGGACCTATACCTGCCTATACCTGCTATGGGGGACCTATACCTGCCTATGAGGGGACATATACCTGCCTATACCTGCTATGGGGGACCTATACCTGCCTATGAGGGGACATATACCTGCCTATACCTGCTATGGGGGACATATACCTGCCTATGGGGGACATACCTGCCTATACCTGCTATGGGTGACATATACCTGCCTATAATTACACACCATACACACCATACATATACACCATACATGTACTAAATATATTGGTTCCGACTTACATACAAATTCAACTTAAGAACGAACCTACAGTCCCTAACCCGTATGTAACCCGGGGACATCCTGTACATAACTTTTAATCTTTAAATTCTAAAATGTATATACCAGGACGTGATTAAACTCACAACCCCATTAGTGCACTGATCAAACAATTGTAATAATTGCTACTATTTAGCTAAATTGGTGACTTCAAATAGTATCAATTAATACTGCAGTGTAGCTGAAGTCTACAACTGCAATGTATTTGGTGCACCATATGGGATCGAGACCCTTGAAGATGCTGTTTTACAGCGAGACATTCGGGGGTGTGGAAAATTTTGCTCTTTCTATTAGCAATGATCCCATATGGTGCGTCATATACATTGCATGTGTACACTGCAGTATGAATTGATACTATTTGAAATCACCAGTTTCGCTAAAAAGCAGCTAGTTATATTGATACTCAAGTTATATAATTGTTTGATCAGTGCACTATTAGAGTTGTGATTATAGTGGTATATTAATTTTAGGATTTAAAAATTAAGTTATTTAATAAATTAACACTATATAGTAGGAAGTTGAGTATTAGTTTTGCCTTTTGGCAAAAATAGGATTAAATAATAGGTTTATTTCCCTTCCTACATATAGGGATCACTCTTGTTGAGTGTAATCACTGCTACAGACCCACCCAAAGCCTGACCAGGAAATGTGAGTCCAAAGTTGGCTGTGGCACTGTGAAACTGCATAGTGAAATTGGAGTTTCTTATGTTTCAAAATGACACTACCAAATGTATCAGATTTTGTACAGTGTAAATGATTTATAGGAGGGTCAATAAAAATAGTTTCAAAATAAAACAAAATAACTGCAGCACCTGAAAGCATCCTCTTGGAAATTATGCTTTTAAGTGGACCACGTAAACAAATTGTTGTTTACTACTATTACTATATATTACAATCAGAAAAAGATGACGTCTACTCATTTTTAGAAAATTACCATTCGTAAAATAACACTGCTCAAATGTGCATATTACTTAACTAGCAATCAGTTATTTAATTGTGACTCATTTATTTGATATCTGTTCTAAAAAGCTCTAACAGTGTTTTAGTATATTTTAAAGCAAAATCATTTTGTTTAATGTAAATGTCATCCTAATACATAAAACGCAAAGCTTAGATTACCCAATTAAAATAATTAGCTAGTAGAGGATAGGTATATTAGGGAAAGGAGTCAAGAACGTCTAATTAGTTTTGCAGCTAGAACTAATCATGTTTTATATTTATGGGTTGTGTTGGCAAAAGGTTGAAAATATGAGCACAATGCCACTGAAACATTTACCAAGCGAACCTGCGTTTTAGCAGAACTGGCTAAATCCAGCAGGGATTTCATGTTGCTGTGGATACAAAAAATAGAGGTGCTGAACAGACTCTTCTACTATAGGAAGGTATTAAGTCGATATGCAATGGAAACTTTCATCCACAGAGATTACTGCAAATCTGCAGTAAAATCTGCATGTACTACATGTCGGTTTGCTGCAAATTTACCTTAAAGGGAACCTGTCACATTGACATACGATCTGATTTGTTGGTATCTTGTTATAGAGCTGGAGGAGCTGGGCAGATTGATTGATAGCTTTGTGTGAAAAGATTCAATAGAATTTGTATTTTATGTATTTAACCCCTTCCCATCACAGCCAATTTTTTTGTCACGTTCATTTTTCCCTTCTTGCCTTCCCAGAGCCTTTTTTATTTTTTTCATCTACACAGACATATGAGGGCTTTCATTTTGCGGGACAAGATGTACTTTCTAATGGTGTCCTTCACCGTCCCATAGAATATACTGGGAAACAACAAATAAGTTCTAAGTGGGTCAAAATGTGAAAAAAACATAGTTGCAACATGTTTGACAAGGTTTTGTTTTTACGGTATCAGTGTAATTGATGTGTTATCTGTATTTTACAGGTTGATGCAAATAGGATAAATTATGATATGTTTTAATAGCTCAAACTTTTACGGTTTTGACTATTCCAATTATATGTAACTTTTTTATTATTTTATTTTTTTTATTTGTAAAACAGCAAAAGGGGGTGTTTTGAACTTTTAATATTTTTTTCTTAAAGGGGTTTTGCCACGAGCTCATTTCATATATCCTGCATCCTGCTCTTCAGCTCAGTGTGCTCAGTAGGGGGCGTGTGTGATTTGTTTGAATTGCCTATTATGTGACCCAGCAGGATAACATCACCATGCCTTTCCTCTATGTAGTCAAAGAAAGGTCTGTTTATGTATAGAATTGTAAGAATTGTAAGTAGCTACATTGTAGCTCAGAGGTAAAACTTTTGTTTTACAGCACAAGGGTCCTAGGTTCAAATCCCTGCAGGAACTTAACCTGTGGATTTTTTTTCCCCTTTATCATTGCACACACCTCATTGAGGTTTCTTTTGTTTTATTTGCACTGTTTGATTTATTACTAACTAGTCAAAGGACAGGAGTAGAATGACAGCACCTGGGGTTTGAACACTTAGTAGCTGCCTGAGAAGAGAGGTGATGTCTGAGCATGTGTGACCAGGACTGAGGCGCTCTCAGACCTGGTTGTATCCCCTGGAGATGAGCTGTAAACAATGGATCACTAAAGGCGCAGCTAAAACAAAAACAGTGCAGAATTTGTAATAATGATGATGAATGGTGAAAATGTTTATTATTAAATTTTCAAACTTCCCACTTCAATTTTACTTCGTGGCAAAACCCCTTTAAGCTTTAAAACATTGTTATTATTGTAATTTTACATTAACATATATAGCTTTCCTCCCAGCTCATCTACTCCTCTCTGGAGTCTCGAACATTCTATATATATATATATATATATATATATATATATATATATATATATATATATATATATATTATATATATATATATATACATATATATACACATATATATGTATATATATATATATATATGTGTGTGTGTGTGTGTGTGTGTGTGTTGTTCTCTCTAATTATAGTTGTGAAACAGCTACTTCTGTAAAATCTGATCTGCAAAAAGCTACGTTACGACTGGTCTGGTCCCTAAAAAAAAATCTATGTTGCAAATTTTCTTGAAAATTTAAAAAATTACTACTAAATTTATAATTTCTCTAATGTTGTAAAAAATAAAAATACATTTTAATATGGTAGATGCTTGTTATAAACTATTTTGTGTGGTATAACTATCTGTCTTGCACACAGAAATTTTTGAACTTTGAAAATCGCAATTTTTTTCAAATTTTCACAACAGTTTGATATTGTTCACAACTATACAAGGATTGTGTGGCCCAAAATGTATTACTTACTTAAAGCACAACATGTGACAAGAAAACAATCTCTGAATCACATGGATAGGTAAAAGTATCAAAAAGTTATTCCCACATAAAATAACACATCTCAGATTTAAAAAATGGTGCTCTGTCATATAGGTTAAAACTGGCTGCGGTGGTAAGGGCATTTTCCCTATTGACTTCAATGAGGTAATCAAAATCCACAATAAATCCACAATTGGTGTGGATTTTGCTGCAGAAAAGCTGCACAACTTGGATAATTTGGTGTGTTGGAAGCTTTAGGGCTTCGTTATAGAGTGGGTTGAACAGCGCATACATGACCATCTTAGGTGACTATACTAAGTGGACACAAGCAGGGGCAACTGGTTTTCAAAACAAAGGAGGCACAAATTTGCCATTTACATGGTATTAAAAAAGCCAAAAGAATCCAGTGGAAAATTATAACCTTTACTTACAAAGTATGCCATGTACAGCAATGTGTATTTATAGAAAAAAGTAAGTCTGCTCACTAAAATTCAAGGCATATCATACACTTTCACAGAGTGCTGGAAGTTTTCTACAAATACGTTATTTTGAGGACAGCAATGTGTATGTCCACCTAATGAGCTGAGTGGGGGTGGACACACATGCCCAGTCACTTTTCCCACACCCAGTTCTCTCCATAGTGATTGCCTGATCACCACTGAGCACCCAGTTTTGCTTTCTAAGAGGCACACACACAATTATGTTAAAAAAGGATACTTTTTATGCTAGAAACACTGGAAACTACTTTAAAACAGCTAATAATAGCATATCTTGACTTGTGGTATGAAAATGATTAATTGGATAACCTCTGTCAGGGAGAAGATTTTTTATGCCTCGATCTTTGGAGGCCTACTGTCATATTTGAGCCCACTCATAATAACAAATTATGATAATATTATATTAGTGAATTATTTATAATGTAATTCCCTTACAAATTGTCTCCAAACAGCAGCTTTACTAAGATCTGTGTTTTTAATTCATTTTCATAAATTTACAAAAATTACAAATACAAAAAAAAGTGCAATTAAAATAGATTCTAAAGCTGATTAGTTCTACAGTATGTTCTGTCTATGAAAGAATGTTAAATATATCACTATATCAAGATTGGAAAAGTGATGACTTTCATGTGTGTTAATGCAATCAGAGGCGAGCCAACAATTTAGTACCAATGCAATCAGAACAAAGCCAATCATCCTTTGTGGGTTATTTTATTATGTGTTGATCAATATAAATAAAAACAATTTGTCTCCTTGACATAGCAGTCTAGATAAAAGCAAGCAAATTAGTTTATGAATTCATGTTCTGAATCACGATTGTACTTTCTCCATGATAATAAAGCCACTGCCATAAAGTAGACAAATACAGATGGTGGTGGAAAATTCATAGGTCAGTGGAAAAGATAAGATTTGCTGGGAATGAAAAAAAAAATCCAGTTTGTTTTTACTGTTTTGGTTATTCCTATGGCTTAGAAGTCAGGAATGAAGATGCTCTTGAATCCTGGCTAGCGTTGCGTGAATCTGTCCTGTTGGGTTCAACCAAACTTGTAATAAGAAATTCAGATTTGGGATGTCCCAAAATTTTTATTTTGTCCCAAGCACTAACACTACCTGCAACCCTAAATTGGAACTAGGGCTAGAGTTTTTAGGCCTTTTTAGGGTTAATTTACCTCTCTGTGGCACATCTGAGTCCAGCGGCGCCACTCTGATGCCACTTCCAGCCTAATAGTCCATGGGACCAGAAGTAACGTTGGTGCAACAGTGACAGAAGGTAATTTAAACCTGAAAACTCTTACCCCATCTAAGAGATCGCATTACAGTTACAGACAATATTTAATTTACAATTTAATTTTGGACAACCTGAATCAAAGTGGCTGGATTTGGGTTGAATTTTATTTTAATCCGAATCTGGAGAGTAACACTAAATCTGGCTATGGATCTCACCAACTCTACATGGAGTTCTCCTAGTCCTGTTTTGTTTGTGTGGGCTTTCTCCAGGTTCTTCATACTCTAAAAAAATTACTTATGGGTTAATTAGCTTCTCATTAAATTGGCACTAGTGTTTGTGAATGAGATAGGGGGAATTACATTTTGAGCCTCACTAAGAACAAGGACAGATGTGAGTACCAATTCTCTGATACATATTTGCAATCAATCAACCAATTAATTAATTACAAAGCAATATCCCAGGGCCTCCTAAAAGCAGGGCCTTCTCATCCACTGGAAACACTAGGCAGTTGCCCTGGGTCCCAGAACCATAGGGGTCTCAGGTAGTTAATGTATGCCCCAGGAATCCACTGTACTTGCAGGTGTAGTAGGGCTGTCTGCCCTATCAATTAGTCTTGTTGACTGCAAGCTGCCCACAAGAGATCAGCGGAATGTCCCGACACAGGCAGCAACATGATACGGGGGTGATTGGAGGTGCTCAGAGGCATTACCTCATGTGGTGTCATGTTGGAGCATGAACTGGGGTGATATCCTGTGTTTGGGCAGGGATAAATTCACTGCTATGCCCTGGTAAGACAGCCCTGCGTAAAAGAATGACTATCCCCTGAGCAGCAGAGGAATCATGGTGCAGTTTTCAGTATCAATTCTCAGGTGCGACTCCATCTTCTGATGACTATACAACTCATAAATAGGCACAGAGTGATGTACATAAATAATTTCTAAGCCATGTTTACATGACAAATTATTTAGCCTAAAAACCTGCTGTGAAATCAGTGGCAGAAATCCTAGGAATTGTACACACCATTGTTTCCTGCCCAGAAGAAAACTGCAAAAATTGACTAAGGGTATGTTCACACGGCGTTTTTGGATCTGATTTTGGATCCGAAAGTCACATCCAAAAATGCAGCGGCAATCGGATCCAAAACACATCCAAACACGCAGGTGCGTGTTTGGATGCATTTTGGCTGCAGCAGGATCACACCCTATAGTTTATAATAGGACTCCTACTGCATCTTTCAGATCAAGAATTGACATGTCAATTCTTAGAACGGATCCGAAAGACGCAAGTAAACACGCATCGGCAATCACTCGTCTGAACGCTGATGCGTGTTTTACATTGAAAGCAATGTAAAATCACATTGCTTATTGCTAGATGCATGTTTCTGTCTAGACGGACCCAAATAAGCATCTAAGAACGTATGTTCACACGGACTGAACACGCCATGTGAACATACCCTAAGGTGCCATTATTTAGACACAAGTTTGCTCAACATACAGTCTTCTTGTTTTCAAAAGTAACATCCATAAGTATTCTTTTGTATCTGTGTTAAAAGACTTTTGATATAAAAAAAGATATATTTTGTTAAGGAATTATGTAATAAGTCATAAGACTGCACTGTCTACTTTTGCTTCCTTTATCCCTTTACCGACAATGGGCATGTGGATACATCCTATTGTCGGCAAGGTCACATGTAGCAGGCTAAGGCCCCGTTCACACGACGGGTTTGGCTGCGGCTTTTGCCGCGGTTCCCGCGGCCAAACCTCGTCCAACCCTCACCGCAGACTCGCGTCTCCTGACGCGGGTTTGGGGCGCGGGTGCTGGGCGTGGTCTTGGCGCGGGTGGGGCGAGGCTTGGGGCACGGCTTGCGGAGAGGGTTTGCCCCCATGCAAATTAATAGGCAGGGGGCAAACCGCACCGCGAGCACCACCCGCGGCGACGCCCGTGGCAACACTGCGCGGCCACCGCGCTGAGAACTCCCTGTCAAGAATTGACAGGAGAGTTCTCACACACGTGCGGCAAGGCCGCGGCCAAACCCGCGGCGTGTGAATATTAACGTGGTTTCCAATAGGAAACCATGTTAATAAACTAGGCGCGATTTGGCCGCGGTTTTGGCCGCGGAAACCACGTCGGAACCCGCGGCCAAATCCGTCGTGTGAACATGTCCTTACTCAGTAAGTCTGCTACATAGCACTTGGGTGCCGGCTGCTAATTGCAGCTGACACCAGCCACTAGCAGCAGGGATCGGAGCCAGCTCCGATCTCTGCTGCTTGATCATTTACATGCCACGGCAAGTGTGGTCATAGTGTCTAACTGAATGAGAACCTCTATTCATGGCAGTTGGAAGCCTAATGAAGGCTTTCATAGCTGCCATGTTTTAGTTTCTAGTACTCTCTGCCCCAGGCAAGAAGTAATAGGACTGCTATCTTGGTATACCCTTCTGCATTATTTAGATCATGCAGAAGGGTGTACAAGCGATTGAGTCCCTAGTGGTCATGTGCCCTAGGGTACCTAAATGTAAAAAAAAAAATTAAAAGTAAAAAAAATTGTAAAAGTTGAAATTACCCCCTTTTTTTCCATTTTACAAACATATAATCAGTATTGTCTGTAAAAGTCTGATCTATTAAAATAATTAAAATATAAAATAATTTATCCTATCCGCTTAACTTGGTAGAAGAAAAAAAATTCCAATTATTTTAAGTCCACTTATAATAAGAAAGTGACCAAAAAGTAAATTTATACCAAAATGGGACCAAAAAATGCAGCTGCAGCGCAAATTTAAGAAATAGAGAATGCTTGTATTTTTTAAAAAGTATTCATATCGAAAACCCTACATGTTTGGTATCAACTGAATCGTGCAGACTCTTCTACCAAAGAGTGAACGACATAAGAACAAAACCCCTGTAACCATAGTGCAAGTAAGTATTCCACACATTTCACCCCACTTAGAATTTTTTTCCGTAGCTCGTTGCATAGTTTCTTATCAAAACTAGGATGTACCCATACGTCCATTGTCGGTAGTTCAAAAAACTGTGGGACGCGGTTTTCATGCAGATTCTATCGTAATCTGTTCTGTGTGAACAGGTCCTTACACTTCGGTCACAGGGCCTGCACAATATAGTCAATAATATACCCCTACGGGGATAATGAACATACTGATGTAACAGGCAGGGATAATAAACAGTGATATGTATCTCAGGGATCAAAAAGACACTGATGTTGCAGCACAGAGGCAGTGAGGGGCATGTAATCCTTGGCAGAAATCTAAGGTAATGTCTTAGGCTATGTCTACACTGCATGCCAATACGATCGTATTTTTGGTGCTTCGAGGATTTTAAAAATGCCGAAAATATGATTGTCCCTGCAGCCCCATAGACTACAATAGGAATGACGAGCTGTAGTCTCCACAGCTCATCTTTTCTCTGCTCGTCTACTGGCGCCGGCGTATTATACAACATGTTGTATAATACACCGGTACTTTTAGTTTTTCGGCGTCTTCTCATACAACTCAATTGTATGGGCGAAGTAAAAAAAACGAGAATCGACTTCAGTTTTTGTACAAAATGTGACAAAACCCACGGCCGTGCATTTGGCCATTTTTTGGCTGATGCTGTGTAGACCTAGCCTTAGATTTCTGCCGAGGATTTTTACTTTGCAGAGTCTGTTTTTGCCTCTGATTTGGACATGGGTTAGCTAAATCTTAATGGTACTAAATTGTGTCAATCCTGTTGAAACAGAATCTGAGGAGAATCTACTGCAAATAACAGATGTGTCCATTCAGAGTGTGAACTACACTGCGGACTTCCCATTTAAATGAACTGGAGTCAGATTATGTCGAATTGGGGTCAAGTCAGAGTGATGCCAGACATGGATGATTATAGTGATGTCACAGTACAGTAATGATGCTCACAGGACATCACAGAGAGGATTCCCAAAGTGATATCACAGAACACAAAATACAAACTCAGAAGGATTATAAACACCGGGAAGTCATAAGAAAGGGCTATTACGTGTAAGGCTAGGTCTACACGCCATTGGTTTATGGCTGGATTTTTAAGCGGATTCAGTATTTAGAATACACAAAAATCTGACTGTAAATCATCCATATATATATATATATATATATATATATATATATATATATATTATATATTATATATATATATATATATACACATATATATATATATATATATATATATATATATCTCCCCCCCCTTTTGCCATTTTAAAAGCAAAAATAAAAGTTGCACATAATTGGTATTGCCACATCCATAAAAGTCAAATCTATTAAAATATAACATCATGTATCCTGTATGCTGAACACCGCAGAAGAAAAAAAATTCCCAATGAAAAATTGTGTTTTTTTGGTCATTTCACGTCTCTTAAAATATGGACTAAAAGTGCTAAAAAAATAGCATGTATTCCAAACTAGTACCAATAAAGTACACTTCAGCCTAAAAAAAATACTCCCTCACTCCAGTCCACAAGTACAAAAAAGTTACTGGTCACTGAGATGGCATCACGGCAATAATTTTAAAAATAGAAAAAGTTTGGATTTTTTTACGGTACCAAAACATAAGAAAACCCCTACATGTTTGGTATTGCCGGATTTGTATCAACCTGTAGTATACAGATAACACATAAATTACACTGAGGATTGAGCATCGGAAAAACAAAACTTCTGCAAACATGGCGCAAGTACGTTTTTTTTCACATTTTGCCACACTTAGAATTTATTTGTTGTTTCTCTGTATATTCTATGGTATGGTGATTGACACCATTAGAAAGTACATCTTATAAATAAAATCCCTCATATGTCTATGTAGGTGAAAAAATAAAAGACGTTATGGCTCTGGGAAGGGGGGAGGGAAAAATGAACGTGACCGAAAATTAGGCCTCGACGTTAAGGGGTTAAAGTAATTTACAATGTTATTATAAAAAAAAAAAAAAATTCATGATATTTTGCCTCCATATATCCCTCCGGGTGCTGGTGCTAATTTGTCCTGCTGTGGCAGGTTCTGGACAGTATCAGTCTTCTTCCTACTTCTGGCGGCTAGCAATATAGTGGCCTCTTACTTCTACAGAAGGAGTCTCTTCTCAGCTATACTGTTATATTACTATAGATTCTTTGGTCTTTTCCACCAGGGCAAAAAAAACTATTTTATTAGCTGCACAGAGTGTAAAGAAAGTGAAGAGCATGTGTGTCCACTAGTACTCCGCTTATTAAGAGGATGTGTATATTGCTTAAAGGGGTTTTGCCACGATCTAATGTTGACGTGGGATCCTCCAAAATGGGTATTTAATCACTTTTCTAAATATATGTGATTATAAAAAGTGTAGCCTGTGAGAACTACAGCCTTACTAAGATGCCCCTAGTTTCCTGACTATTTACATTAGCTATGACCAGGAGCTGACAGGAGCTGATCTGACCGAGCTTGTGTTGTTTGCACTTCTTATCTGATAGCAGGGCACATGAATGAGCTTTGAAGGGAGTGGGAGAAAAGATCCTGTGTCTTTTGTATAGAGAAACCACTGGTTGTAATGTAATTATCTGAGTAAACATGCAGACACTCCCTGGCTCCCTGCTCAGCATTCCTCCCCCCCTGCAGTAGTCAGTGAATGAACAAAAGAAAGCTGCCTGCTTGGAACTTATCTTCTCCCCTGAGCAGATAAGAGGGAGAAACAAAACCCGTAGAGCTTGTGCACAATACAGTTATCCTCTGTTGATTAGCCAAACAATGTTTACTCAATTACAGAGACTGAGTGTCAGCCTCGGGAGCGTGCATGGGAAGTGGAGCAATGACGTCACAGAGGAGGTACTTGTTTTTTTAAACACAGAAACACAACGCCCCTTTTCTTAAGACTTTAGATCAGAGCATCAGCCTGTTAGGTGAGGAAATCACTTCTTGGCAAAACCCCTTAAAACTTCGAACACCAAGTGGTACCATACTATTTAAATAAGTATCATAACAATCACTTAATTATTGTAACTGCATTTAAATAGCAAATATTTAAAATTTTCTGATTTATACAAATAATATATGTTTATGATATATGTTTTGTGGGACAACCCCAACGAAACCTAAAGTAATTGTTTCTAGATAATGTCCCAATACATGAATCCCACTAAAATAAATCAGTGGCACTTTTGAACACGTGGTGATAAATATTGCTCTTTTGAACAGCAGTAATGTTGCATTAATAGAAGAGCTAAATAGATATCCACACATGTTTCATTTACTCCCACCTATCACCTTAATATGACATTAGCCCAAATCTGGGTCAAGGAGGTTACTATGAAGCTAAGAGGTCTGTAAAACAGATTACGCTTTGAAACTGATTCAGTCCCATGATGCTCACTTAGGTAGTTGTTAAAACCACTTATCATTTACATAGCTATTGATTTTATTCTCATTGATTCTAATTTCATGAAAAGAATATTACACATTCAACCTGTCTAAAGATCCAGTAATTAAAAAGGTTCTTATAAGATAATGAATGGTACTTCTTCCTGTGTCACCATAAGAGTTTATTGACCTCATGCTGGCAGGGAAAATCGATCAGTGTGATACTGTCAATGTAATAAAAAACATAGCTAATGAGAGATGACACTGAAGACTAGTAATGATGAATAATTAGTAATATAATGATGCATGCAATGTAGTGTGTTCTAATGAGCCCAATAGCCAGGACTATTACAGTGAGTCAGGGTCTGTTTACACATATATTATATATAGGGTTGTGCAAACGTTTTCGGCAGGTGTGGAAAAAATGCTGCCAAGTAAGAACGCTTTCAAAAATAGATGGGTTCACAATACAAAGTGAATGAATACAAGGGCATGTTCACACGGCGGGTTTGGTCACGGGTTTCAGCGCGGTTGCTGCTGCCAAAACCTCATCCAAATCTCGCCTCAAACTCGCGTCTCCCAACGAGGTTTATCGGCGCGGTCGCGGTTGGGGCGTGGTTTTGGCCGTGGTTTGCGGCGAGGTTTTCACCCCTACAAATTAATTCGCAGGACAAAACCCGCGTTCAAACCCGTGCCCCAACCGCGCCGAAAAGCACGACGAAACCCGCGCCGAAGACCCGGTGCAAGAATTGACAGGAGACTTTTCAAACCGCGCCGTGTGAATAGCAACGTGGTTTCCCATAGGAAACCATGTCATGAACTCGGGGCGTTTGGGGCGAGGTTTGGACGAGGTTTTGGCCGCGGCAACTGTGCCCAAACTCGAGGCCAAATCCGTCGTGTGAACATGCCCTAAGAGGAATCAAAGTCAAATCAATACTTGGTGTAACCAACCTCTGCCTTCAAAACAGCATCAATTATACTAGGAACACACATACACAGTTTATGAGGTTTTGAAGGAACTCGCCACGACGGTTGTTCCAAACATTTTGGAGACGTCACAGAGCTCCTGTGGATCTAGCTTGCTCAGATCCATCCATCTCTTCATGTAATCCCAAACAGACTGGAACAGGCTTCCTCAAACTGCCGCCCTCCAGCTGTTGGGAAACTACAACTCCCATCATGCATTTCTACAATCTATAACAGTAGGAAGGATGGGAGTTGTAGTTTCCCAACAGCTGGAGGGCGGCAGTTTGAGGAAGCCTGGACTGGAAGATGGTGAGATTGGGGCTCTCTGGCGGTCATGTCATCACTTCCAGGATGGTCATACCAACTATTGATTTGATTTTAATTTCTCTTTAGTTCATTCATTTTGCATTTTGGTAATTGATAAAAATAAACTATTAACATTTTTACTTTTTAAAGTATTCTTACTTTGCAGCATTTTTCCACACCTGCCTAAAACTTTTGCACAGTACTATATGTATCATATTTACTACCATCAGGTACATTGAAACTGGATGTTATCTACAGACAATTTATTGCTTTCTGTAATTAGCCTGGGAGATGTCCACAGATTTACTAATTACTAGTTTGTTATTACATTACTAACAGAATGTTAAAGCTAGTCCTCCCTACTTAGGATCATTTTACACAGTCAGATTTATTGCCCTTAACAAGCAAGGATCAACGATAAACCAAACCATATCGGCACTTGCTTACCTTCATTTTCACATTCCAGTGATCGTTAAAGGAGTTGTCTCCCTACAGAGTTTCAAAGGATGCATGAATGAAATACTCTGCTGCTTCCTGGTTCAGACTGACTAATTTGCATACAGCTTGTGATTGTACATCTCCCTGCTGTGCTTTCAGTTGCTAATTAGATCAGAATAGCTTCTCAAACTAATAACAGGACTTCTTATCTGATCCCTCAAACAAAAGCCCTAATTACAGTGCTGTTTAATTTACATAAATCAAGCTTTTTACTGCTTAGCAGCAAGAACACTGCCACAACCTGTGTGATGACATCACTCACTGCTATCTCATAGAACAAACAGCAGGGGGAGAATTGTTTACAGGTCTGTTACTGAGGGAACTGAAATAGCCAGGGAGGTCATAAATTCACTTGTATCTCCTTAGGGAAAACAGAGGAACAAAGCAATATATTTGGAAAATGTCTTTATTTTGTGTTCCCTACAATTTGAAAGCTATTCTTTGTAGCGAGACAGCCCCTTTAAGGATTTTCAGAGATGACTGTGGGATTATTTGTACAAACCAAGGATATATGTTGCTGACAAACAATAATTTTTATGCCCACATAAAAGATGGGATCCACAACAAATGAGCATTTCATGGTTTCATCATCAATCAATGGTTATTTACACTGGGGAAAGATCATCATGAATGTTCATATGGACAATCTTTCAAGTGATCATTGTAAACGGCTCTTAAAGAGGACATATCCGTTCTGGGAGCAATCACAAAAAGTGACGGTAGTTGAAATGATAAGACTTTTCAGATGATTTTCCTTGGGACTACAGGGTCAAAAGTTTTACTTTGGTTCTAGCAAAAAGAGGACAAACTCTGGTGAGATTTCATTTTCTCTGAGAGGTACCAACTTTGGTGGGAGGTACCAGCTGTGTTTAACTCTTGGGGAGACATGTATGAAGGAAGGCGCTTCGAAGTGAATTGTCAAGTCTCATTTTCAGTGTATAATGCGCCTGAATGTATTCAACTGGTTTTTGTGCGATTAGAAATGGAGTCTAAAGTTCGACGTGCCTCGTCTGTGTGTTAGGTGCATTACGAAACTTAGGCGCCAAACATGTATAAAGGCTATGGATAGGTTGAAAATAAAATAAAAGTCATTAGAATAGCATGTCAGTGAATAGAATCTATGGTAGTAGCAAGCTTGGTGGACCATAGGTCTCAGCAATACCTGTGGTGTGTTGGCTCTTGCTGTATGTAGAATAAAGAAGGGAGGGCAGCAAAAATAAATTTCAAATTTAATGTAGTAAAAATTAAAAAATCTGAACAGCATCATCGGTGGGTTATTTAATATAAAATTTTAGATTCTATTAAATTTAAATAGATTTTATAGGAGATATTTTTATATTTTAGGGATATTATATATTTTATATTAATTTCCTATAACTTTTTTAATTAAATTTAAATAATTTTATATAGTTTGATAATTATCATAAATTACTTTTTATTATTGTACTGGTGTAAGTTGAGAAATATTGGACATTTTTTTCCCTAACAGCAAATCTAGCTCCACTTCGACTCCTCAGGCTCAGGCAGACCACATTGAAATAGGTCTGCCTGTCCGAGCAGTAACGCGCCTAGTTTTTCCGAACCACATTCATATACGTGTCTAATATTACGAGTGTAGTGCAATACGCCTCCATAACACCCCTAGAACGCCCCCTCATGTTAGGCGCATTAGAAAGTGTTGAGTCTTACGAATAATGCGCCTAACACATTCATTAGGCGCATTAGACATCGTAGACTGCTCACTTAGGCACATTTTACGCCAGAAAAGGTTGAAAAGCCCGGTCAGACATGTCTCCCTTGGTCTTTTTGGAAGGGAAGATACCAGTTGTGAGGGGGAGCTGATTCTATATAGCATCTGAATGGCAAATTGTTCAGATCTGGCCCGCAATAAGATGAGAAAATGAATTTGTTTTGTTGGGTCAATTGTCCATAGTATGTAATGAGAGAATTGTTTAATCTATTTGTCTCATAAATACATCAATCTGGAAAATAATTCACTGATACATGCCAATGGGCCTCTAATCAGCAAAAGGCAAATCAGATATTCTGAGCTATGATAAAGTATAACTGTTGCTGCTTGTAGCCTCCTCATCCTCCTCCGAAATACACATAAATCCATAAATCAATCTTTCACTGCTGCTAATGTGATAAAATATGACATAGGAAAAGATAGCAGCACAGATCTCCCTGGTCTTTACATGCAGCACCCTGACAGCCCCCTCCATTCACACTGGACACTTCCAGATCAGAAGCAGGAAGTTTCACAGACCTGCCAAAACAGTGATCCATCACTGCTGCCTGTGGAGAACCTGACTTTAGTCTCCCTTGCTGAAAGGGTCAGATACTTTTTTACTGAATTAAAGGGGATTTTTTAGATTTTTCAAATTATACAAATTTGAAAACGTTTTTTTGTTTCCAATTACATTATAAGGCTTCCCAAGAGGTCATACGTCCTTGCTAAGGCTCTTTCCCAGTATATATGTTACAATTACCTAATGATTTTATTTTTCTTGCTTGTAGTTTACTATGTTGTACTGCTCTTGCTGTACCATGAATCAGTTCTCCATACACTGACTTTCTGGTGAGCCAGTGACAGACTTGTGTTTATACACAGCAGTCAATCTAAGAATTTAGAAATTCAGGGAAAAGGGAGAACAGCTGCTTGAGCCAATGATGAGACCAGAGGTGTGTCTCAGACTACTGCAGACTCCCTGTAAGCACTGTAGTTACACTGTAGTCACAGATCACAGCTCTTCCCTAGTGGAACTGAACTAAAACAGCAAACACATGAAAATAAACAGAAGGCAATCAGTCTTTGTAGGTACTGATCTATGAATAGTATTTCTGCTTTAATAGGTATATCTGCCTTACATTACATTATCATGCCTCCTATCTCTTCCTAGTCAGGCTGTAGGTGGTTCTATAGCAATGATTAGCATATCAGCTCAGCAGTCACAGCTCTTCTAATAGCACTGACATGAGAGCAGAAGATCTTATCTATAAGTGCAAAGTGCTACAGAGCTCAAAGTAAACAAAGGAGACTAATTACTTGTTTGAGATAACACATTGAGCCACATGTATGAAAACTGTCTAGGTCTAAAATTCACTTCGTTGCCCAGAGCAACCAATCAGTGTCCCCCTTTCATTTCATATAATGCTCTGGAAGAATGAGAGGGGCGCTCTGATTGGTTGCTATGGGCAATAAAGTGAATTTTAGACCTAGACAGTTTTCATACATGTCGCCCATTGTTCTCAAACTGAAAGCAGTTTGACCTGTGGTGACATCACCCTGCCTAATGTTAACTTATGTATGTTTTATTGGTGAAACTTCTAGAATATTTACTTTCATATTTAAAGATAATGTTTATGTTATACTGTTTTAAGCTTTTTACTATACAACCGATGCTCTTTAAAGGCAAACTCTCTTCAGATGAATCCACTATGATTAAAGGGGTTGTCTCACCCAAAATGTTTCAGTGAGCCAAAAAGCAGTGTTAAAACATGCATTCTATCCCTTAATAGTCAGGCTGTAGGTGGTTCTATAGCAGTGATTATAATATCTGCTCAGAATTCATAACTCTCCTAAAAGCACTGACATGAGAGCAGGAGATCTTATCTATAAGTGCAGAGAGCTGCAGAGCTCAAAGGAAAACATACAAAGGAGATAAATTACTTGTTTGAGATAACACACTGTTCTCAAGCTGCAGGCAGTCTGACCTGAGGTCATTCCTGCTATCAGATAAGACAGAGCAGGGAAAGAAGGTAACAGAACAGTAACCTAGAGAAACCTCTGTGGACTCAGAGCTGATAACATCTATCTTATCTCCTCAACAAAGTTCCCCCCAAAAAAGCTATGTATTTGGAATAACTCTTCAATTACCGGTCCCTACATGTTGAAAGCTGATCTTTATAGTGAGATAACCACTTTAAACTAAAGAAGAGACCTTTTAATACTTGTCATTTGCTACTTGCCCTCAAACATTGGGGTTGAGTCACAACAATTAATGTGGGTTAGCAAGAAAACAAATGACTCACTGCAAGCGTAATTAGAATGACATTGGTACAGTATTTCACATTTTAATTGTTATGCTGTAATAGAATAATTATTAACATAATAAAACATATTAAAATGATACGGTACAGCCATCTCACCTATATTAGTTGGAATCACTGTATTAGACAGAAGATAACACTAAAATAACATTAATAACAATACTGACAAGTAATGATCCATCTGCATTGTGTCATTGACTCATCGGCCATGATTAATACATGGGCCCATTTAATAGGTGAATGTACAGAGGTAGTGATACATCTATTTATACATAAATGAGGGGACAGTATGAACAGTTCTTTCTGGTACTCATGACTTCTGAATGTGTGCAAATCATTATGTCACTAAATCTGAAATACAAGGCTATATTTCTAAATTATAGCAGCTAATACAAATGTTCATAGATATCACAAATATCAAAATCCACAACACCTAGCTGATAGGAAGGACTGTCTGTGCTTCTATTCAGAATAAAACCTTCTAAGTGGCCTCTTAAAGGGAACCTGTCACATTGAAAATGCTATCTGGTCGGCAGGCATGTTATAGGAGGAGTTGAACAGATTGATACATTCTTCTGTTGGGAAAGTAGAGTCAGTAGAAGTTGTATTTTATTCATTAAATCCCTGCTTATTCTGGGTTAATGAGTCCAGTAGGGGGTTTAACTGTGATTACTTTTTTTTTCCTGTAAAATGTGTATACAGCGTGGTTGTCATCAAAAAAGACCGCCAAATGGACCCCTTTAAAGGGGATTTGCCGGATGCCAGTTACTTACCTCTTATCCAGGGAGTGAATATAAAAAAATCTGCTGGTCATGAAGGTGCGGGGGAGAGAGGGGGGGGGGTGAGCAAGGGTGGGGAATAGGGAGCTCTAAAAAACCAACTGAGATAATAACAGTAAAACGGGGTTCTCAATCCAAGACCACCTCATAGATGCACTTTTTTCCCAGTCCCTTAAAAAGTCATTCATTTTCCCTGTCTAGAAAGAGTGTTTCACAAAACGCGCCTGTCACCCCTCGGTCCCTTGGTCGGTCTGTGGAGCTTTAGGTAAAAAGGGGGATTAAAAAAAATGCGTAGCTCTCAGAGTCTTCACTTTTTTTAATCACTATTTTTAAAAAAAGTGTTTAAATACCCATTTTGGAGGACCCGTCAAATTACATGGTGGCAAAACCCCTTTAACCCAGAATAGAGGGTTTCCTTGATTTTTTCCCCAAAGAACCAATTCCATATGTTCGGCTCTCCCTGCTCTATAACTGTTCCAGCTTTTCTGATACCCTTTTCAATGTGACGGGTTTCTCTTTTTAAACTGATCTGAAACCCCTTTACCATATGCACCACCATCTTAAACCCAAATTATCTGACGAGGATAAATTGTGTCAAAATCAAGTGTTTGTGTCAAATTTGTGCAAGTCCAACAAGTAGAAATTCAACAAAAAAAATGGAATAAAAAAAGTGGAAAAAAAGTTGCTTTTATTTTTTTATATAAAGGTGAACAGGGTTTCACAAAAGAGTTGTGATGTTTTCAAACTATATTCTTATTCACAGCAAATTTTGCGGGGGGTTTATATAAGCGTGCCATTCCTTATAACTTTTAAAATAATAAGTATACCATGCAGTATATACTTTTAAGATAGGGTTTTTTGTAGACCCTGCAAACATCTTTCGAACATTGAATATAGTCAGGGAATAATGCTATTTAAGTGTATAGCTCGGGGATCCGAGGGACCCTTTATACAGAAACAGTCCATTCTGGTTCGGGGGCTCGACTGGTACTGAGCTGATTCTTTTAAAAGTACAACCTTTTTTCTCAGTTTTTTTAACCCCTTAAACTATAAAGGGACTGCCCCAAAACTGTAACACACGAAATAGCCCGGGGTGAAGCACTTAATTTTCACTCCATTTCGAATTTTAAAGGGGGTTTTTTGCTTAGCATTTATCCCTATTGCAAACTTTCTATTTGGGGTTTCCCTGATTAATTAAAAGGGGGCTACACAAAATTTTGTTTTTTTATCGCAATTCAGTCAAGAAGCTTTGAGGAACAGTGAACATGTGCACTATGCTCCAGGAAACTGATAAAAAAAATCTTTTTTAATCGCCAACAAATTTTGCAAAAAATTTTCAATGTAGGGGTATAATTACAGCAAAAAAAGACATTACACTGAGACTACTTAAGATGAGACACAAGGGTGAGGGCCCTGTGCAAAAGCTTCAATCATGAGGGTAAAAAAACACTGTACCTATCTACAGCAGATCTGCCTGGGTCTTCCCCTCTGCCTGCATGGGGAAAACTTCATTTCCCAATTATTTTGGGGGGTGGCGCCAACCCCCTCATGGGCCGTATATTGTGCAGGCTTAAATCTTAGCATTCCATACGTTCAATGAACGGGCAATGCTATGGGGGCTTCATTTAAAACCCTGACTGAGTTTCAGAGAAAAAGGGAACAGGGGGCTCGGCCCCCGTTCTAGCATTGTGTGAAACCCCGCAATCAGATATTTATCACTATCTTTGGTGGTGATAAATGTCTATAGTAAAAAAACACTTTAACCAGCCCCAAGTCACAGGTTGAAGCCAACAAAGATTTGAACAAATTAAATTTATCCGGGAAATGCTTAAAAAACAAGAATACCAAATAAATGACTTTAAGAATTTTTGGTCCCCCTTTCCACATGTTGTGTCACTCCTAATACTCTTCAAACCCTCATTTCACTTGTGTTTTTCTCCAGACCCTTTCAGTTTACAAGTTTTGACCCCTATCTTTCTTCCTTCCTGACCCGGTTCATATTCATTTTATTTAAAACATGTGGGCTTAAATTTGCTACAATGCTTTTTCACATGCGGTTATTTTTACTATTGTTTCTTGACTTTTTCCATGAATATATTTTAATGTAATTTTTTTTTTAGATTTTTAGTTTTTTTTTCTTTTTATATGGGGAAAAAATGGTTAAAAAATTAAATATTTCTGTTTTTCCCATTTTTCTATTCATTTATTTATTTAATAGCAAAAGGGAGCTAAATAAGTTTCGTAATTCTGTCACAACTAAAGTTCATATAGGAACTCTGAAAAGGGACGTTTTAAAACATCCATCAGAGTTAGATTTCGACTCCCCAGACTTTTTTTAGTCGGCAGACGTTTGGCATCTAGTTCATATCTAAAGTCCTTTTCCTTCACGTGTAGGGTCTGCTGCGGCTGATAATGACCCCCACATACTCTAAACTTTCTGTTTCTTTTTTGTACTGGAAATTTGCACTGTAAGGGCGCGTTCCCACTGCACAGGACAAATACCGGCCGGTTTGCCGGCCGGTATTTGTCCTGTTTTGCGCCCGTCCCCATGGCCGCGGGGGGGAGGCTTTTTTTCCCCTTCCATTGAGAAGCACATCTTCGTCGGGAAACCGGACGGAAGATTGTGCTTTCTACAATGTTTTGCCCCCGGGGACCGCCGGGGGCCCAAAACCGTCCGACGGCAAAAACCTGTGCAGGGGGGAAATTGGGGACTGCTGCACAGGTTTTGCATAGAGCATCAATGTGCTCATTTTCGGCCGGTTTTTCAGGCGGTCTGAAAAAACCGCAAACCGGCTGAAAAACCGTCCGAAAACCCTTGCCGTGGGGACATGCCCTAAATATTTATTTTGCACAACAATCTGCAACACATTCTGCCATGTGCAAAAGTGGACTTAGCCATTAATGGGACTTTTAAATATCATGGATGTATGCAGTAATTTGAGTTTTTTATAAACCATATTAACAAGCTCTAAAAAAGGGGCTATCTTGAAAATAGAGTGAACTAATGCATGAACTACTTTATTTTCTCCCGTCTAAAATACTTAGAGCACTCTGCAAAAGTTTTAGGCAGTTTGGAAAAAAAGCTGCAAAATAGGAATGCATTAAAAAATAAGTGTGAATAATTTATTTTTTCAATTAACCAAATGCAAGGGAATAAACCTAAAACAAATGTAAATAACCAATCTTGATGGGACCATCATTTGCCTTTAAAACGCATCAGTTCTTCTACATACACTTGTACACAGTTTCTGAAGGAACTTGCTGGGAGACTTTTCCCAAACATCGGGGGAAAATAAACGCAGATCTTCTGTGGCTAGTGGGCTTCCTCAAATCCATGTGTAATCTCAGATAGGCTCCATGCTGATGAGATTAGCGCTCTGTTGAAGCTATATCATCACTTGAAGGAGTATAAAAGGCAAAGGGTGATCACACCAAATATTGATTGGATTTTAATTTCCCTTTTGTTCATTCTCTTTGCATTTTGTTAATTGATAAAATAAACCATTGACACTTCTGTTTTTGAAAGCATTTATACTTTCAGCATTTTTTCCACTCCCGCCTAAAACATTTGCAGCGTACAGTAAATAAGCATAAATTACATAAAACGAAGCCTGAAACAATGTAAACCACTTAATAATCTACATGGGGAATAGAGACAAGACAATTGCCTTAGGCATCTAGTGAATGACATATCAATACAGATTGTAAACAATACAATACAGGTGCACTAGTAACGAAAGAGAACAGAGAGAAAGCTTTCTCTTATAAACTGAACAGTAGGGAGACATAGATTTATGCATGAATGTTTACATATGCTGAGATCAATAAGAATAGGTTTAAAATAATGTAAAATTGTTATCTGTCATTAATAGAATCCATCACCATTAACAACAGAGAAAATTCCTCCAATCAATCTTCACAAATGATGTGCGCTCTATTCACTTGTGTCAAAAGACGCCAATAACTTCAGAGTGATGAGAGATTAATGGTACCGCAGAACAAATGCTAGACCGCAACAATGTCCTTTTCCCTCCAGCTTCCCTTCCTGCAACACTAAATTCACACAACAGGGAAAAGCTCCTTCTTATCAGCCTGCAATAGAGGCGACAGATAGCGCCACAAAATGAAAGACCCCAAAAAGCATTTATTACAGGTAAGCTCCGTGATCAGCAAGTAAGTGCTAACTTTTAATTAGTCAACTAATTATGAAAGGCAGCGTTGGGAGGCTTCAATGTCATCAGACAATGTAAAGATAAAATGCCTAATTAAACAGCATGTGTTGGGCTAGTGATTGCCAGGAAGGACAGATGTGCAGGATATTGGGTATTACTCCGCCAGATAACAGAAGTTATGAAAACACCATCATTATGTTTGGGTCTGTTTGCAACAAATTGTAGGTCTAGTTTTACTAACTAGAATTTTCATTTACCGTTTTTTAGATAATAAAAAATACAAAAATAAAACCTTTGGAAAAATTTTTCTCTAGAGATCCAACCTGCAGTACTTCTTGCTTCCTTAAAGAGGTTTTCTCGCTACAAAGATCATATCTGTAATTATGGAGACAGTAAAAATAAGCACTTTTGCAATAGGTTTGTATTACCTAAATAGTTTAGTATAGCAGCTATGAGCTAATCTGTGTGTTCCTGCACTTAAAACTGCAGCCTGGGGTAGGGCTACGCCCCCATTGCTGTGGTTAGTTGTCTAATATTTAGTTCAGCCCTTTTGGGACACGCCCCCTAGTCGGGACCCACCCCCTGTACTGTGATTGACTGCCTGACTGCCTACATTCTTTGTACTTACACCCATCTGAGCTGTGGAAAATGAAAGTGAACCAACTTTCTGTGCTGGCTGCTGTCTCTGTCTGTGTAATAAAGGTTACCTGAACTCCTCTCTATGCTCATCTCCCAGTGACAGCTCTATGTGAAGGATCTGGGCAATTACCGAGTCTCTAGCTACTAGATTCGCTCTCCTCCCCCCATACAACACAGCCTTATACAATCTTCTCCCCCTCTACCTCCTACCTGATAACAGAAGGGGGAGCAGAATGCATTTCTCATATCAGTTCAGGTTGCATGTATAACTGCTTACACCAATACAGGTGTTCTGGTTACAAGGAGCTTGGGGAGGGAGGTGACAGCTCTCCATGCATGAGAACTGACCATTGCAGGAGGTCTGCAGAGGTATGACATCCTCTCCCTTCCTTGGCTCACACAGAATGATGATGTTACCAGTCTTCAGTGAGGGAAGACTCGCCTTCTGGGAGGAGAGACCCGCCTACTGTATTTGAAGCTGCAAGAGACAGAGAAACAGTTCAAATCTGCGAAAGCCTGTACTGAGAAAATCCCTTTAAATCTTCCCTAAAATCTAAAATAGGCACTGTACTTTCAACAAACTTTGCATAAATCAATAGTCCAAGTGAAAATAACAAGCTATGTAATATGTCTTATTAGATTAAAAATGCCTCTTTATGCACTTATAAATAATTTCTTCTACTCCCCCTTTCTCCTCCACTGATCATTTGGTGCTCAGTTCACTGCAAAATATATCTTGAGAGACAAGAAGGACTATTTGCTCACTGAGGGATCAGGTTACATGCTGCCTATAGAAATCTATGGAGATGAGAGGGGGATGGATAATGTTTATTAAGACAACATCTCAGTAAAAACTAACACTGGTAAAACTGAAAAAAAAAGTCATATAGGGCGGCATGTAGGAACAGGGCTGCGCCAGATATCTGGCATCCTTACAGCTTGATATCAGGCACAGCCCCGTTCATACATTTTTAAATGTCGGGCGGGGCGCACTAGAACCGTTGTGAAGATAGATATTTGTAGCTTCGCTATAACATTTCTGAACGCATTACAGGTGGAACAGGTATACCACTTTCAAAGTGGTATACCTGAGCCATAACTGTCGCCCAAGCGCTAGAATGCGCCAGATTTATGACCTGCTGTATAGAGGGTTTATAAACCAGGCGCATTCTTTGCTGTTATAAGGCACATGAAATTTGGTGTGTTAATGCCAAATTTCATGCATGTCGCCCATAATGACTACATGAGATCTCATTCATTGACGTTACCTAAGGCCTCGTTCACACGGCTTATTTCGCCGCGTATTTGCCGACGGATTGACGATCGTCAATCCGTCGGCAAATCAGACCGAAATAAGTAACAGCCTATGTTCTATAGATTTCAATAGAAAATACGGCTCGTCTTTCACCGACCGTAGTTCCCGGCCCGGATTGCCGCTCGGATTGACGACAGCAACCCGGGACAGAAAAACAATGTGCAGTCAATTTTTTACGAGGATTCCCACCAAATGTTGGAGATGGTGAATCCGTCGGGAAATCATTAAAAAACGGCCACACTTAGTGGCATTATTTGCAACTGATTTCAATGATTCGGAAAGTATTTTCATCGGCAATCCCATGTAAAACGTTCTGAAATAAACCGTGTGAACAAGCCTAAAAGACAGTCGTTTAAAAAAAATTTTAGCTATATTTTATACTTTTATACCTAATGGTAGTACACTAGAGGTGAAATTGGGAAGGTCAAGTGCAGATTCTGTTGTTAATATCTTTTTTCAGAACTCTGTGTATGAAAAGTCATAAATTATTTTAGACAACACACAGTTGTAAATTTATTTATTCATTTCCAGGAGGGATAACAGACACATGAAAGTTTTATTTTGTTTTTTTAAATTTAATACGGGGTTTTGATAAAACAGACAAGTCAGTAAAGCTAATAGGTCCTCCTTAACATCCCAAGATATGCATCATGACCCCAGCAGATTATTTTTTTTTTATTTGAAAATTTAATTGAAGTCTGTTTAAATAGGTACTAAAATACTGCTTTGCATATAACTTAAAGGAGGATTAACAGAGGATTGGCAAGCGCAGTGTTTTTAAAACCCCCTGTTTTATGGGGAATACAAGTGTTTAATAAAACAGACAAGTCAGTAAAGCTAATATGCCTAAATGACCCCAAAAGATCTTTTTTAATTTTGAAAATGTTATTATAGTCGGACATTTAAAAAGTTGCTAAAATACTGCTTTAATACAGATTCACAAAAGTGATAATGCCAAATATTTTATTATACTTTTCTGTGAAACAATCAGTATGAATTTGATCAAGGTAAAGTAGTCTGTACAGCTTGTATAACATGAAATTTTTGGTAGCCCCAAAAAATCAACAAAACCCAAAATGCTAAACCCATGGCAAAAAAAGTAGTACACCCAAAGTGAATATGCAAATGGTAAATATTTTTTTTTGGCCCCCATTATTTTCTGCACTCAATTGTCATAAGTTCCTAAGCTTCCCCAGGTTGCGCCACGGGAATCCCCCTTTTTTTAAAGGCATGATTGGTCTGAAAGGCGAATAAAGAAAAATGGCTGGGCAGAAATGTGATGTCTTGCCAGTTGTGTCTCGAAGAGATTTTAATTAATATTTTCTCTGGTATCACAATTCTTTGCAAATATGTCAAGAACAGTGGATACTAGAGAGCTGAAACCTAGTCTAAAAGCTTTCAAAGATGCATACAGTTTTTGGGCCCCTCAAAGGGAGCAGACAACCAAAACCATTTTTTATATATAAAAGATAAAGAATATAGTACTACCTATGAAAGTCTGGCAAAAAAATATTCTAAAATATTCTAAAATACAAAATAACCTGAAAAAAAATAAAGATAATGTTGCTATAGGTTTTACAGCACCCATCTGACCCAAACTGGATGGTTCACTAGATGAAAAAGGGTATACTTGAACACTGTTAGTATTGTCTTCCCCTCTAATTAATTTCACCATAGAGAAACATGTAAAGATATGTAGACTATAATATCACCCATTATCCCCCTTTTAAAATATTTTTTAAAACTTCAGTTTTTGTAAAAATTTTTTTTTACCCTATGATTTTAAAGAATACTTAAATTAGTATCTGACCATCTATTAGCTTCACTTTTTCCCGAGGTAAGTTAGAGCTTATACTACATATCATAGGATGATGGAATCAATACTATTTATTGGTGTCCTGGCAGTTGTAATTGCAGTGACACATTGACTTACAAGTACAGAAGTAAAGCAAAGATCTCCAGGGAACTCATAAGACATTGCACATTTTAGTTGGAAAGTCAAAGGTAAGTATTATTTTATGTGTCAGACACATCCACTGTCCATAAATTTAATAAAAACAACTTCGGGTATGATCACACGGCGTATTTGCGAGGCGTAAGTCAGCATGTAATTGCGCTGCAATACGCCCGAAGTACACCCCACAAATACTGTAATTCATAGCTCTCATTAAAAGCTATGAATACCTGTCGTTTTACCCAGTGTAAAATTGGGGGAAAATGAATGTCAGAGGGAGCACATTAGGAGTATGCGCTGTCCAGCGCGTACCTGTAAAGCAGCAGGTGTATAGCGGCATCTGCTGTGCGTGCCGATATACACCTCCAATACGCCGTGTGAACATACCCAGTGGGTGATCTTTGGGAAGCAATAATGCTACTTTCAATAAGATTGTTTATACCTTTTTATCAGAATGATAAACATTAAAGAAAACAAACTTTAGTCGTGAATAATCAAATTGGTTAATGATGAATTGTGCTTTTATTCTACACTGATTGTTTTGCTCAATACTATAGAGTGATAATTGGTATTACCTTATATACTGAAGTACAAGCTGATCCAATTATAAGCCGAGGAACCTCATTTTACCACAAAAAACTGGGAAAACTTATTGACTCGAGTATAAGCCTAGGATAGGAAATGCAGCAGCTACTGGTAAATTTATTTAGTTTTTGCTCCCTATAGCCAGTATTATTTGCCCTCTGTAGCCAGTGGTATATGCTCCCTGCAGCCAGTGGTAGATGTCCCCTGTAGCCAGTGGTATTACCCCTGTAGCCAGTGGTATATGCTCCCTACAGCCAGTGGTATTGTCCCCTGTAGCCAGTGGTATATGCTCCCTGCAGCCAGTGGTAGATGTCCCCTGCAGCCAGTGGTAGATGTCCCCTGCAGCCAGTGGTAGATGTCCCCTGCAGCCAGTGGTATTGCCCACTGTAGCCAGTGTTTTTGCCCCCTGTAGCCAGTGGTATATGCTCCCTACAGCCAGTGGTATTGCCCCCCTGTAGCCAGTGGTATTTGCCCTGTAGCCAGGGGAAATTGCCCCCGTGCCAGTGTATATTCCCTGAGCCAGGGGTATTCCGCCGTAGCCGGGGTATTGCCCTCCTGTACCAGTGGTATATGCTCCCGGGCAGCCATGGTATATGCTCCCTGCGCCAGTGGAATATGTCCCTGTACCAGGGGTATTGCCCCCTGTAGCCAGTGGTATATGCCCCTGCAGCCAGTGGTATATGCTCCCTGCAGCCAGTGGTATATGCCCACTGCAGCCAGTGGTATTTGCTCCCTGTAGCCAGTGGTATTGCCCCCCTGTAGCCAGTGGTATATGCCCCCTGCAGCCAGTGGTATATGCTCCCTGTAGCCAGTAGAATATGCTCCCTGTAGCCAGTGGTATTTGCCCCCTATAAGTAAAATACATTGATCCCTGTCATTACAATTACCGGTATTTGTAGAAAAAGAAAATAAAAAAAACAATACTCACCTCTCCATGGCTCCGGGAGCTGTTGAACAGCGTAAGCGATGTGACATTATCACAGTGCTTCTGCCAGCACACAGCTCCCGGGATCTCCTGGGCCAGAAGCCTAGACTAAGCACTTTATATACAGTGGAGAAGAGGGGGGCATTGTCATTACTATGATGTACAGTTGAATTTTCAATAAATAATTAACAAGCATGAAGATTGCAGTTGATGTTTGCATCCTATGGACCTGGATTGAAATTATCCTATCAACTTTGCACCATAATTCAAAGCTACATTGTGTGCTGAGCAACAGTATCTATATAACTACAAAGGAGAAGGCAGAACGGTAACAAACCAGCCTGCTTTCTCCCTGAGATGCAGCTGCACAGCATGTGTGCACGCTGTCGCGCGGCCTCTAATAAGGTAGTGACGCCAAGGGGGTGAGATGGCGTCTTCCCCCGAACCGCCATTTGGGGCCCTTCCCCATGAAGCATTGCTGCTGCGCCCAGGGACTGCCCGCCTCACCCGCCAATAGGAACGGCCCTGCTTTTGAGGCCCGAGAACCCTCACTCGAGTATAAGCCGAGGGGGGCTTTTTCAGCATAAAAAAAGTGCTGAAAAAGTCAGCTTATACTCAAGTATATATGGCTATCTATTGGAGAAGCCACAATTATAGTGTCTTAAACGGGTTATCTAAGTACAAATATTGATGGTATTTTGGAAGGTTAGATACCACCTGACTTTGCTTAGTGTCAAATGTCTCAACTCTGACCTTTGCTATTGTCAGTGTTACGCTTTTTTTATCTTGGTTTAAACCGTAAGTCTTGGTTTTGAATCCTTTTTCAAATAAAAAAAGGTAAAAAAGGAGTTTCCCTGAAAGCTTAGTTTCCCTTTTTTTAACTGTTTAACTTTTTTTTTTAGCTTTTATGAAGACAAGGGGCCTGTTTATAAAAAACGTCTAACATAAAAGTCTTTTTGCCTGGAAACCCAATCAAAGCTCAGTTTTTAAATTTTGAAACCTGTGGAGAAATGAAAGCTAAGCCCCGATTGGTTTCTATGGGCAACTAAACATCTTTTCGTTAGAAGTTTTGATAAATCAGGCCCCAAGATCCCCACTTAAACACCACATATTAATATCTCAACACATTTTTAAAACTTTGTATCTTTTTTTCAACAGCAGATCCCCAAATATGATATTTCTTTTATCCAACACATTTTGAATGAAAAAAATTAAAAAAAAAACAGTGGGCATATAAAATATTTCACAAAAAAAATAAAAATTGTATGAAATATGTCAAGTAGATTTATGAGACCATTATCAGGTATGTTCATGTGTCCTAAAAGAGAGTGTTGCAACCCGGGGGCTTAAAAAAAGGTACTTTAAAGGGCTTTTTTTTTACAGGGGGGCTTAAATTTGCGGAGTTTTTTCGCCCCGCAATTCCGTGTATGGAGCGGGCGGAGCGGGGGGGGGGAGGGGGGGGGGGCAGCCCGCTGGGGCCCCATAAAATTTTCATTATTCTCGGCGCGTTTTAAAAATGCCGGAAAAGTACATGCCACTTTTTCCCCCCACTCCCCCTTTATTTTTCGAGCAGGGAGGGGGAGAAAATCCAAATTTCTCATAGAACTTGGTTCCCGTAAATGACTGGGAAAAAATTCGCCCCGTTTTTTCCCCCAAAAATTTAGGGCGCAAAAATAGGGGGCGAGATACGCCCAAAAAAAAAAAATAAGCCGTGTGAACATAGCCTAATGCACATTTCTTAAGAGAATTCTCCACCAAAATTTTAAATAAACAAACGGTAAATTAGACAGAGCTTCATAATTATATTTTTTGGTTTATATAGATATAGGAATTTTTGTTTTATTGTGGCAGCCATTTTTGTTGAAGTAAGGACAGGAGATGCACTCATATTGGTTTTCAAAAAGTAAAAATTTTCATATTTTTTCAGACCTAAAAACGGGATAAAAAAAAAGGGGTTTGCCTACTACAAAATTAGCTTTTACAAAGGGGAAAAGTAAATTAAAATGTTTTTCCCCAAAAATTTGCTTTAAATTTTTTTGGCTTTGTTGAGGTAATAAAGTAGATGTTCTCAGATCTGAGTGCACAACAATCCCTAGCTTATCGACCCGCTCTCCCCTGCTCTCTCTGCTCTGTGTTTGATACCAGGGAGTGAGGTCATCACCACAGGTCGGCAGGCACGCAAGACGCAAGAAGCTGTAGTGTGTTATCTCTAAGGCCGAGTCTACAAGGCACAGTGTAAAATACTGCTCGAACCCTTATTAGAATTACAGTATACTACAGTCAGTTTTCATATTTTTGCCCTGTTTATTGCCACAGCTTTTTGTCGTGACTTTTAGATTTTGGATGCCCCCTGCCATGGAACAGTACTATAAGGGGCCGTTTACACGGCACAGTGCAAATATGGCCACGGGGGAGAGAGGGGGCTTTTCTCAGCGGTTTGCGGAGAAGAGCCCTCCCCCTTCGCATTAACATGTTCATATTCCTTCCGAAAGCCAGGCGGAAGTATGAACATGCTGAATGTTTTTCGGACTGAAAAACCGTCCAGCGGAAAATCCGTGCACTGAGGACCGCTGCACGGATTTTCCATAGCGGTCCATTTTAAAAGTTTTCAAAACCGAAAACCGTCTGTAAAACTGGGTAAAAACCTGTGCAGTGGGGACAAGCCCTAAACCAAGGTTTTCTGGTAGATTATAGAACATGTTCTAATTATTTTGGCCGGATTTTGGATTTGAAATCCGACCTCAGAAAATTCGAGCTGTGTAGACAACAGCTCAGATTTTCTATTGAGGTTTATAGGGACTGGTTTACAGTCGGATTTTTGCGGATCCTAAATACCGAATCTGCTTTAAAATCCGACAGTAAAGCAGTTCAGTTGAGACATAGTCTAACAAAGGAGTGTAAACTATACATAAGGTCTCCTGTGTTCAGAACAATTAGAAGAGTTGTGAATAATACAAAGCTGATATGCTAATCACTGCTATAGAATCACCAGCAACCTAACCAGAAAGAGACAGGAAGCGTGGGTGAAAGTTGCTTTCGACTAGTGAAAGTGCATATTGAGACAACCCCTTTAAAGAGGTTTTGCCACGAGTGCAGAACATGTCCACCACTCGCAGCGCCGGCTGGAAATTTCCATAGATCAAAATGGAGAGTTGTGCGCAAGCGCAACCGACTCTCCGGTCTGCACTAAGACATTTGGGGGCCCGTTCCTGAGATACATGCGGGTCCCAGAGGTCATTGTCTATGGTGGTAAAACCCCTTTTAGTGTGTCTCATAGACTAAATGTACTAGCTGCGCTAGCAGAGATTTGTCTATCGGGGCATCCAGGTTCCCCAGAGAGATGGCAAGGGGAAATTTCTATTTCCCAATTCCTGCCTTTCCCCAAAATTGCTTAAAATATGGTGCTAATAAAATGTTTGGGGGGGCCCATGTGACAAAAATTTGCTGCTGGGCTTAAACAATCAGTTCCCAGTCAGTTGGGGGGACATAATTTGGTTATAGTTTTAATAAAAAAGCACAATCTAAAAAATTTTAAAAAAACCCCCCAAATAAATAAGTTTAAAACCCAAGCCCAAACTAAGTTTTAACCCTGCCTCTAAAACCAAAACTTATATTTTGTAATGGATACATGGGTTATATTTTTAAATTTTTTTATTTACAATTTGTTTTTAAAACATTTTTTCACCTAAACCTTGTCTAATGGTCTGGTGTGTCTTTATGGGCAAAAAAAAAATCCAAAACTTTTTTTAAAAACTTAAAAAAAAAAACACTGTTTAGAAAGTTTAAAAATTAATAAAAGGGGGCAAAATTTTAAACACCTTTTCCAGAAACTACCATCAATCTTTTTTCTGTGGTCACTTCTACAAAAATGGCAATGAAAAAAGAATTAAAAAAAGTAAAAACAAAAATTACTAAAGCCCAAAAATCTTTTTGCTACAAAATTTTCTAAATTTTTTACACTTTGGGTGAAAATCCTCGTTAATTAAAAAAAATAAATCTTAATTTCTTGGTTGCACAGCGGCAAATAGAAAAGCAGTGACCTCGAAGGATAAAATTAGGGTCAAATTTAAAAATTATACATGGGCAAAGCCCAAAGAACAAATAGGAAGAGAAAACTTTAAATTTTAAAAGGTCCCCTTTTAAAGAACTGGCCCCCATTTCAACGGTTAAACAGCACATGCGTGTAAAAAAATTTTCCCTTTTTTGGGAAAAAAAAATTGGAAAAAAAAAAAGGTAAAAAAAATTTTTTAGATTTCCATAATCCATAGCCAGACACGTCACTTTATTTCATTTCTGTCCTGGGTTTATGTAATTTCCCTTATCTCTGTAGTATTTACATTACATTTCCCTCTCTTTTAAAACTAAAAATTTCATACCCGGGGTTTTTGGGTTAAAAAGATATTTTCAATCATGGATTACAAAGGATATTTACCCTTATCAAGAAGCAATTACATTACTTCCACCTGTATACAAAGGGAAGGATTAAAACCCACTGCTAAAGTGAGGCACAGACAAGATACTGCAGAGTCAAAAGGATTTGAACAGTTGTTAAGAACATCACTCCAATTAGCTGAGGTCATTTTAAAATTGTGGCAGATGAAATGTCACATACAAAATGGATTTCAGATATAGCTTTTCTTATGATACAATACGTCTTGTCTACCGGTTTGGATATAGCTCTTCTGTGGTGGTATGCAGTGAAGTTCAAGAGGCTGTTTTGGGGGTTGTATAGTAGATAAAATGCACTTTCAAAAATATAACATAAAGAAGACCTTCTAGATGGCCAGATTTGGACCTTTACCAAATAGCAATTATTTTTCCTTTCCCAACCAACTACTTTTCTAAACAACCAATTTAACTAAAACTTAGCATTTATTATCTTAAAATTGGCCTAATACATTGGTGAAAAATCCGCGTAGTATTGTTCAAATATCATGTTTTCCCCAAAAATCAGATATGTCTTAAATTTATCTCCCTCCCCTCCACCCCCCCAAAAAAAACAGCTAGGGCTGTTGTGGTCCTCAACAGTAAATGGCAGCGGCGCGATTAAGTGACCATCACACCGCTGCCTCTCCTAGGCCGCACAGCCTAGTGACTCTGCCTGGGATGTGTGGCCTAGGAGTATCATTGGCAAAGCATAAACCTACCTAAAGAGGGGCACTTATACCTACCTAAAGAGGGGCACTTACATATACCTACCTAAAGAGGGGCACTTATATATACCTACCTAAAGAGGGGCACTTTTATATACCTACCTAAAGAGGGGCACATATACCTACCTAAAGAGGGGCACTTCAATACAGCTACCTAAAGAGGGGCACTTATATATCTACCTAAAGAGGGACACTTATACAGCTACCTAAAGAGGGGCACTAATATATACCTACCTAAAGAGGGGCACTTATACCTACCTAAAGAGGGGCACTTATATCTACCTACCTAAAGAGGGGCACTTATATATATTTATATAGACGAGTCGTGGCCGGAAGAAGTCATCATGGCGGTCTGTGCCGAAAGGAAAAAAACAAGAGGAAAACAACCACTCCGATCAGAAAAGATGTCACCTGTGAGCCACCGGCTGTAACTACATTATAATTACTTATATGTCTGCAGATCCTGTGTACAACGGATAGACACAGTGTGGTGGTCGTGTGTGGTCCTGGTCTGGCAGTATTATTTAGGCCTTATCTAGTGGTAGAATTGAAATTGATGGTTTTGGTATTGTGGGATTTTTTTAGTAACAGTATGACGGTAATACGAGTGGTATATCTGCTTCATGCATAGATGTATTATCTGGTGACCGTATTATTTAGAGGTATTACACTATTACACGTATATGAGTGGTTTTGAAAAGGCAATTTTGTCAGTGCTGACTTTCAATGTTTAGTGACTGCTGAGGTGATGGAAGGATATACACTTTTTTTCTCTATAAAAATACATGCGGCAGTTCACGATGTAACATGAAAAATGCTGTGTGAACCCCGCCCTACTGAGCAAAACGTAACACAGAGGTCCGGACCCCGAATGTTTTAGGACCCTAGCAACAGCCCTGGTCTCAGAGTTCAACACTGTACCATGTGGTAATACTTCAGGCGTACGGTAAGAGGAGGCAAGAGAAGTATGCTACAACCTTTTGCTGGTTGGTAGGGCTTATTTCTTGTCACTAGGGCTTATTTTTGGTGTAGTAAAAAAACAGTGAAATTTCAAGCTAGGGCTTATTATCAAAGTAGGGCTTATTTTCAGAGACACACAGTAGGTCCCTGTTTAGTTTGAGACTGGTTGGATCAAAGTTGTGAAAAAAGTAAAGTTTGGGATATTGCAAACCTCAAATCTTTTACTCTAACCCTAATTTCAAGAGATTTTAAAGAGATTTTAAGAGATAATATACTGTTCTTGTGGCACTTCCAGTTAATTGGCGATTCAGGTCTGTCATATTTTCAGTCCAATGTCACTTCAGGTTAACAAAACATTAGGGTGGAATTGTACATTAATCTCTAAAATTCGTAACAAAAACCCTAACCTTTAGTCCAACTTATGTATAGGGTTGAGGCAGAATCTTTGGCAATTCTGTGCATTATCTAGCTCCCTGATATCACAACTCTCGGATACTGTGCTAGTATTCAACTCACTGTTACTTTGTTTATCATACAAGGGGCTGTCACAGACAGTCCACTTGTTATAAACTGACCGGTATTTGTCCTGTGCAGTGTGGACACGCCCTAAGGCTATGTTCACACGGCTTAAAATGGGACATATCTCGCCCCACATTTCGTGCGAAACTGCGCAAAAATACGGGCGAATACTCCCAGTCATTACGGAAAATCCACAGTTCTCAAGAGAACTATGGATTAACGTCCTCCCCCTCCCCGGCGTACAATATGGCGAACAGGGAGATAAATGACATGTCAATTATTCACGGCATATACACGCCATGAATAATAAATGTCTATGGGGCCGGTGGGCTGCCAGCCCACCCCCTCCCCGCCCCTGCTCCCGAGCACACGTCGTAATTGCGGGCGAAATACGTCCCACAATTATTGCCATGTGAACTTAGCCTAATAGAGTGAGCTGTGTATAGAGTTGAATGCTAGCACATTATCAGACAGAGTTGTGATATCAAAAAGCAAGATATTACGGAACCAAAATTAGGTTTTTACATTTTTTAACCATTTTAGGCCAATTTAAAGATAATACAAGGATTGCTTTTTATGTTAAAGGTCTTGCAAACTTTGCAATATGGGTCCATTAACAGTGTCCTACCTATTCCTACCCTCCTGTGTGGGCTGCATCTCCATCTTATGTCGCTATAGCTACAGACCTGTTTGCTCTCTCCTGATAGGCTGCCAGTGCTAGTTGCTATAGCTAAAGACCTGGTGACCTCAGCAGCTCATCCCTGCAGGCCAGTAGAAGTCAGTAAACAGTCCCCCTGAATTCAAAAATGAAACCGAAAAAACAGGACCGAGATGAGATGAATTAATGTAGTGAGACAATGCCTCTAAGTTTTAGTTAAATTGGTTGTCTAGAAGATAAATAAATAACCATTTTGTAAATAGCTTTTTTCCATCCAACTACTAAGAGCATTCCATTGGTGTTATATAAACATAGAAATCAATGTCAAAACGTCCTGAGCACACCGTATATACCTATCTGTTTAGGGGTCTTATACATTTAGGATAAAAGGTAGCTAACAATGTTCTTAAAAGAGAGGTGACATAAGTGGATGCAAGCGTACTAAAAGGTTTCAGAACAGTAAAGCTATTTGTAGCAAAAAAGTAAAGAATGGTAGGAATTTCTCATTTTTCAGTTACATGCCCATACTGCTAAATTGCATTCTTCATTCACTTACCTGCACAAGTAAACCAGAAATATCCAATGCGCTAATGTGAAAAATAGAAGTTATACAATGGACCAAGCAAAAGGATTATTTAAAGTAGGATAAATCAAATATCTTCACATGAACATACAATTCCCGTACCAAAAAAGTCAATAAAGAAGAGTCAACTACAAAGGCAGGCCAAAGTGTTTTGACTCCAACAATATTAAAAAATTCCTCTTTAGTGTGCTCCCTCAAGACTCCTGTTTTCTTTCCTCTATTCTTATTTTTATTTAGTTTTGCTTTTAGTTCCTATGTTTTAAGTTACTAAAACAGTTTTTAATGAATCTTTTGTCAGAAATCTGCAGGAAGCCTCCATAAATTTTAATGGGCGCTAAGCTCTGTGGAATATAGGTTTACATGTTTTGGAGCAGGATTTTGGCATCAAAACCAGAGTAAGTATTGACAGGACTGAAGTCCTGCTTACCCTGTCCACAGTGATTGACCATTTTCCCTGTATCAGTGTGTGTACAGCGCTGTCTAGCACTGTCTGTGGGCAGGGTAAGCAGTGCATTTTACTCAGAAATTGTGCTCCAAATCATATAAACGTTTATATCACATCCTTCCTTCTGGAATAAACTACTTTGCCTCCCTGCCCTTGCGACCTGTGTGGGGCTCACCCATAGCCTCGCTTTGATTAATACAGACTGGTGTGATAACAGCAAGAGGGGGACTGGGCTGGAGCTTCTGAGTCTCTCTTACCTAACTGCTGAAGCAGTAGGGTACAGGGTGGTGAACATAAAAGGTCTATAAAGATGTATGCCCTCCAGCAATGCATATGTTTTATATAAATGAAAATACACAAAAAACTATAACACAAAATTCTAAGTATAAAACCACTAGGCAATAGTTATACAGTTACCAAATAACACTGCTACACAAAACCAAGTACTGCCACATCATGACTACATATCACCACCACGGAAAAATACACCATACCATTACTAATTATAAACCATTATACTACAACTAATATTACCCCCACACAGTGACCATATAGTGGTATATACCAGTTTATGCAGGTACGCTACACACATATACATGATTACTGTGCAGTTATATCCAGTGACTCACAGGAGACATCTTCTCTGACGATTCATTCACTTTCTGTCACGTCAGAGGGGGTGCAGCGGGCCCTGACTGCACCCAGCCCACTGTCCCTGCATAATTGGCGTGCTGCCCTAGGCGGCAGACCCCAACTGGATGACAGCCCCTACGATGCTAAGTGCAGGGCCGTCAGGGAAACTCAAAGTCCAACAGTCTGGGTCGGTCACAGTACGGGAACGTATATGCCAAGAAACGTAAGCCAAAAGAATAGTCAAAAAGCAAGCGGGGGTCCAAACATGGTCAGGAGCGCAGTACAAAGTCAGAAGCAAAGGCGAGGTCAGGTAGCAAGCCGAGGTCAGAGATCAGGAGAGCAAATACCAACAGGAAACACAGGAAGTAGCAAGGGGAAACATTTCTCAGGCAAAGACTGGGAGAAGTGAGGAAGTTTAAATGAGGAACCCAGAACCCGACCCAGCAGACGATTGGTAAGGCCTCCGGGCCCTGCTATTGGCCAGTGCGACACACCCTCTGACTTGATTAGGAGCTGAGCTGTCACTCCTAAGCTCATCAGCTTGGCTTCTCCCTGGGTGTGTCGACTGACTAGAGGGATTAACCCCTACCGTGCCTTGCTGCTTCACGGCGGAAACGTGCGCCGTGACACTTTCCCTTTTTTTCCTCCACCTGATCCAGACAGCTATGATGACTTTTCCCAGCCACAACTCATCTTGGCAGAATTTACCACACAAATATCTTGGAATCCTCACTTTTCCAGCACTTTCCTACCAATTCAGACCTCTGTAAAAGCTCCCCATTCATAGTGCCCCACAAGGTAATAATGACCCCTTTGTGACCCAAACAGTAAAAGTGCTCCAAACAGTTGTGAGGCTCCTTTTTTGTGCACCAAATTTTAGTCTTTTTTTTGTTCCCATATACAGTTTAGATAGGTACACCCACAAAATAGTAGCCAGGTATACCCACAAGTTAGTTAAGCAGACAATTAGACCCCCTTTTAAATAGGTAGTTCATAATTAGACAGGCAGCTTCCCCCCCTGCCTTTCCATAGGTATATAAGTCCCAATTAGGTAGGTATATAGCCCCCCTTTTGGTAAGTAGATATAAGACCCCCTGACAGGTATTTGGGTCTATTAAGTAAGTAGGTAGGTGTAGAGTCCCCCTGTTCGGTAGGAAGGGATCTAGGCCCCCAACTAGGTAGGTATATAAGCCTTTATAAGTAGGTATATAGGCCTCCCAATGGAGTTGGTATATAGGCCCCTTCCTTAGGCAGGTAGGTATTCATTCCCACCATTAAGTGTGTATGTAGGTAGATATGCCCTTAATTAGGCAGATATAGAGATCAGAAGTAGGTAGGTATATAGGCCCCTAGTAGGTAGGTAAATACATAGTCGCTACTAGGTAGGTAGTGTATGGGCCCACCGTAAGTGGGTATATACACCCCTAGTAGGTAGGTATAGAGTTCCTCCAGTCAGTAGTTATTTATAGAGGCCACCCTGTAGGTAACTAGGTTTATATACCTCATGTAGGTATGTAGGAATGTACATGTTCCATATAAGTAGTAAAGGTCCTCTGTAGGTAGGTAGGTATATGCTCCCTCTGATTTAAAAAAAAAAAAAAGATACTCACCTCTCTCTATTCCGTGCTGTGAAATTCTGTCTGGCATGGGGGCATGACATCATTATGCCTCCTGCACCCGGACACTGCTCGCAGTATCTCCAAGGGCTACAAGCCTTAGGCTTTTGGTCTAGGAAATGCAGCAGTGCAGGTGGTGTAATATCACCATAACATCACAGCACTTGTGCAGCTTACTGCTGTAGGATTAGCCTCTGGCCCAAGGACATGCAAACAGTTAAAGACATGCCGCGGAGCTCTGAGCCCACCCAGTCAGTTGTTAGCCCCACCAAACGATCCTCCAGTGGGCCAGTCTGACACTGATGCTAACCCTTCCTCTGTGCCTTAACCACAGATCCTCATGGTATAACTTTAGAACCTAAGTCATAAACATGTTAGACAGGGCTCCTGTTCCATATGTGAAAAGCAGGAGCCTGGGTTAGGGCTGTTTTTCACATATAGAGTATAGTTTTATTCATAAGTCTAAACAGCTTGAGTTAGGTCCACATCTGCACCACAGGTTCCATTTAAAGCCTCCGTTGCAGATTCCATAAAAAAATTATTAAACAAATAGCACAGCATGCACAATTTTTTTCCATTACAATGATGGACAATATGACAGAAACCTGATGAAACTCATGGTACTCAAAGAGGTCCATCAGGGAGCATCAGTGTCCATCATGTAATGGCTTTGGTGCCAATTTTGCAAAAGAGGCTCCAAAAGGAACCTCTGAACCAGATGTGAACAGGCCTTATCTTCATAGAAGGATATAATACAGTAGTTTGTAATGAATCATATGATTACCAAATGCCAGGTATAAACTATAGTTGAAGGATCTTAAAATGCCTTTGGCAGTGATTAATCTTCCATGGAAAAAAAAAGAATCAAGCATGTTAAAATACAACATGACCAATTCTTTTTCCTTTCACAATATGGCACTGGGGGAATAATAATGAAAAAAAATTCTAAAAAACAATGGTACAAATATAGAGCCAAACACTGGACATAACATTACATAAATAATTTGACCAAAAAAAATTCAAACTATGAACTGTATACCTTTATTTCATTATTAAAACAAAGGCCACACGGCATTAGCAGTCATGGCTTCTTGAGAATGCACAATGATCTACTTTTCCAACACTACACTGTTGCTACATAAATTTTTAACAAAGCACATGCCATATTTTATGTGGAATCTGAACTTTGTTTAAAAGCTTTTTTATGCGCTAAAGTTAATTAATCAATTATATTCTAAGAAATATTATAAAAAGCTAACCAACTCTGCTTGTGTATCCATGGATACAAACGATTTAAAATAATTATAAAAAATAATAAGAAAATGACTTCCTTTTTAAGGGATTAAAGGCAAAATTGCTTCAATCACAGTATTTTCAATGAAAAAAAACCTTACAAATCTAGAGCAAAAGTGGCTGCAGCATTCTTTAAATTGATTCTAAATGTTTTAATAGTATTGTATTTCATTAATAATTTTGATCACATCAATGACATTCACACTAGTGAAAATTGTAAGGAATTTTACAGTATTAATAAAGGCTAGTACAACTGTCACAATACAAATAATATCATTCATTCTAATATTTAGAAAGTTATACCAAAGTACACTTCTCAAACATCACGATGACATACAATATAGATCAATATATATGTATACCCGCACACATAATATTTTGTATTCCAAAATATACTTGGCGTGTATACTTGTTATTCCTCCATGCGAGACGAGCAGAGATAGGCGATACAAAGAGGATTATTACGCATGGTCATATTTTGAATTACACAAACAAGCGATCTGTCTGATGAAGGCTCATGGAAGCCGAAAACGTTTACACAGAGAAATTGATCGCCATTCCAAACTGTAACCTCTCTATGGATATATAAATGTGTGATTAATAAAGTTTTGTAATTTTGGAATACAAAATATTATGTGTGCGGGTATACATATATATTGATCTGATTGTTATTATACCAGGCACCAATACATTAATTGTACAAGGTGTGCTCGGCAACATTTTATTGGACATACAATATAGAAACATTTATTACTTTTTAAAGTAGCTTCAATACAGTGCATGGGGTTGTGAACACACAAAATAGCTGTAGTCAGAGCCGAAAATAAGGCAATTTGGTCCCTAAGGCAAATAAGGCAAATGGCACCTTCCCCAAATTTCAAATGCCTGGCCATAATCTGATGCATGGAGCCTACAGCTGATCCACCCAGCAGGAAGATGTACAATAAAAGGAGCAGGGTGCACTGTCCTGATTACTACTAGACTAGCAGAGGCAGAGCCAGAAGTCTCCCTCATTGATCTTCACCGCCATGTGAGGTGTCTGCACTTTCAGTCACAGTGCTATAGAATTTTTTAATTAAAAAATGCTGGCGATGGTGATTCAAAAAAAACAGCTGATTGAGGGTTTGGTTTTTTGCAGAACAAGCTGTATTTTTATTGGTAACACTTTCCATACAATATTATGTACCAGAAAACCAACAAGAGAATTCTTTGTGGGGTGGAATGGGGGAAAAAACACAATTGCAATATTTTCTGTAAGGGTTTACTTTGTATTCACTGTGCGGTATAAATTGCATGTTAATTTTACTTGCAAAAATAAAAACTTATGACACCAGGGGATTATCCACTATAATAGTGTCATAGTTTATTAGAGGTTGATACAGAACGACGCGTTTCGTAAGAAAAAAGAGCTCACTTCATGAGGTATAAACATACAGCAGCACATGCAGCGTTATCTTTGTACTGTGGATCAGTACGATTCCGGTGACACCAAATTGATATAGTTCTCTTTATGGTTAACTACTTTTAACCCTTTACCAACATTTGATGTAGAGCTATGTCATAAAAGGGAATACAGAGCGTGTTCACTCGCAGAGTCCACTCCATTGATGCCGGCTGATTATGACACCTGGTACTGACTGCTAACAACTGTTATCGGAGCCGGCTCCGATCCCTGCTGTTTAACCATATAGATGCCACTGCGATTGCGGCCGTGGCATCTAAAATGTATGAGGAACAGTGTAGCTGGAAGTCTAACGAAGGCTTCCATAGCTGCCATGTAAGCGGTTCTATTACTATATACCTCTTGGTACATCCTTCTGCATTATTTATAACATTAATCCTTGAAATAAAATATGTAAAAAGGGAATCTTACCAAAATACAAGTGTTTCAAGGAAAGATATTCCAACATCTGATGCACCCACTACCACAATACGGGCATTGATGGTTGCTTTTGGCTCCAGGGTAAGCTTCCGATTGATGTGGTACAGAGCATAAGCCGGCTATAGAAGAGAAAAAAATAGTACACTAAATAAAGTATGAGCACTCTGTCTATCATTACATTTATTAGAAAATTTGAGCAGTACATGCGTTACTTGACCCTTATTCATCTTTATTGCTTTTTTTGTTTTTTGCTGTTGCTGGCTCATTTATGATTTCAGAGCAGAAGGGCTTGTTCAGCCAATCAATCTATCTTCATATATCAAAAGAAATAGGAGATGTATTTATACTGGTGCGTCACCGGAGTAGTGCTCGAGGCTTTCCTTAGTGCACTGTGAGTCATATTCATCAACCGGGTATGTGTAGGTTGAACCTGCCATTATTTTTTATCACTTTTGTATTTAGGATAGTGCCAGATAAAATATCTTTCAATGTATTTTTGCCAGAAAACTGGGGTAAATACGATAATAAATCCGCTGCACAGACTCTAATTTAAAACTTTCACAATACCATGTACAATGTAAAAATGAAGTAGGGGGTCTAGAAGAAAATACAATTATATGATATCTAAAAAAAAAAATACCAACACAATCAGTTTACAGGAGGTTCCCAAATTACATACAGCCGACTTACATACAATTCGAACTGGAAGAAGGCCAAACCAGGCCGAAACATTGCACGTATGTCTGGGCTTTCATTGCCATTTGCAGTATCTCACTTAAAGGGGTTGTCTCATCTCATAATTTCATAGGATGCATGAAGGAAATAATGCTGCTTTGCTCTGTCACTTCCTGGTCAAGCTGTTTGTAATTAGCATATGAGCTCTGTGTATTAAGACTTCTCTGTTTATCAGTTTAGCTAAATTACCTTCTCTGAGGTCCTGAGAAGCTTCTGAGCTAATGTAAACAGTAAAGTAATTAGTCTTTTGTCTTAAAGATCAGATAACACACAAGCTCTCACTCACAGCCTTGACCTGTGTGATGATCTCACTCCCTGCTATCAGATAGAACAAACAGCAGGGAAGAAGGAATACACAGGTCGGTCACTAGAGAAACCAGAAAGCCCTCAGAAGGTGATAAAATCATTTGTAGCTCCTTAACAAAAAAGATGAACAAAGCAATATATTTGGAAAACATCTTCATTTAGTGTTTCCTACATGTTGAAAGGTAATCTTTGTTGTGAGACTACCCCTTTAATTGTTGCACCATGGAGAGTTGCTATTCTTGTTGATCTATATGTTTGCTATAAATAAAGGATACCCATTTCATGAATTCAAGATTAAGTGTGCTGTGGATTTACTGAACAGAGGGATTGACTCCCATCGGAGAAGATTTTACCTGTGAGTTACTTATTTTAACTTACAGTATATGTCTCCAGAGCACCTGTGTACAACAGGTACCTACCACTATATTGTGGTAATATATGTCTGCAGAGCACCAAAATATAGTCATTGTATGGCGGGAATATTGGTAGTAGTGCAATGGTTTATATTCAGGAAAAGTATGGTAGTATTATTCGATCACTATGTGGTGATGATATGTGGTCATGGTGTGGTGGTATTATTCAGTCACTATGTGGTGGTGATGTGTGGCTGTAATATTCAGTTACTATGTGATGAAGATAAGTGGTCATGATGTGATTGTATTCTTTGATCTTTGTAAAGCAGTATCATTGAGCATGTCAGTCTTGGATTGGTCAGCAACAGTACCGTGATATTTGCTCCATTTATAGAGATATTATGTGGTCACTGTACGACCATTAGAGGTATCATCCATAGAACACTGTCTTACAGTTATTTGTATGGAATTCTGTACAAACAATGCATTACTTTATGTAAATACATATTTAAAGACTCGAGTAACGTTCCTGTTGTGTTGGTGCTGGTCTGCCGGAAGGGCATGATTCTGTTAGGTGGGAGCATGGTTTAGAGGTGTACCCTGGTGTGATGTAATTTGTTTGGGTGTGGTCAGAGGCATAACCTGATGAGATGTCATGTATTTGGGCGTGGTTATAGGCGTGGCCTGATTTGTCCCTCTTTGTAACCTCTAAAAGTTGGGAGGTATGGCTTCCTGGTCAGGCTGTGGGTAAATCTACAGCAGTGATTGACATATCAGCTCTGCTATTCCTAGCTGAGCCTGTTTCATTGAGATAACTGTTGGAGATTTAGAAATTGTAGTGCACAAGACTACATAGCTCTAAGGCTTATAACTTGTCATTCAGTTAGGTAAACAAGCTTTTTGTGCTAGAGATAAGACTGAACAGGAAGTGATATCACATTGTAGGACTGTTAAGAGCAATCAGATAAGAGAAAGAGCAGGGAAAGGAGGTTGGTAACCAAGAGAAACTTGTGTACACTATCAGTATATAACATCTTCTTTATGTTTGAACAAAGTAAAATTAGAACAGCAATGTATTTGGTAATAGTCTTCATTTACCTTTCCCTACATATTAAGAGCTAATCATTGTGGTTACCAAACTCCGTTTAATAACGATTTATAAAAAAAAAAAATGGAAGTCCTGTAACGGTGATTTATAGTACATTATTGATTCTAAGTATTTTAAGCATGTCATACGTTTTTAGGACACAATGTTGGTAACAGTTTCAAGATCTTTACATGTTACCACAATTAAACAAAATATTCAGGATAAATCATTGTTAGCAAAGATATGGGATATAAAAACAAAAAGAATTCTAAAAACTATCCCATCTATGCCAATAAATAGTGAGATCTGTTTGCTTCCTGTTGTATCTATAGAAAATGTAACTGAAGAGTTACATCTTCTTTTCTCCTTTTCAAGAAGCACGTCTTGTTAATCCAAGCTTTGTCCAGAAGAATTCTGACATCCAGTGGTCACTGAAGGTACCTTTAAAATAGGTTACATACAACGGAGAATATGCTGTGGGCTAAGTATATCAGTCAGCTTGGCTGTAAGGCCTCTTATAAAGAAACAAAATGATATAACATGGGTTTAAGAATACATTTTATGCTCAAACTTAAAAGCTAAATATAAGTGGGTGATCTCATGAAATAGGGCAGTATTAAAGTAGAGGAACTGTTTAACTGTGGACTAACCAATATACTCATAGGTAATCCATAAAAATAAGGAACATATGGTCAGTGCCAATAGTAGGAAAATAGATATTTTTAGAGTTATGCGCCACATGTATGAAAACTGTTTAGGTCTAAAACTCACTTTTTTGCCTATAGTAACCTATGGGCAAAAAAGTGAGTTTTAGACCTAAACAGTTTTCATGCATGTGGCCCTATGTTTTGGTTTTTGGGTGACTGGCTTGTGCAGGTCATTAATGATTGCAGTCCTCATCCTTTTCATCATACCAGTAGTCTGTGCCATAGGCATGTATGATAATCTCTAGGATTCATTTATGGATCCCAAGTGTTGCTATATAGTGTTTTTTTTTTTTTTGCTCTGTTTGTGATTTTTATGTTAGTTGTCCCAAAAAAAAAAAATTCTGGTGACAGTATTCAGTGCACAGACTGGCATAATATTTGAGTACTAGATAGCAAGGAGGAGGGGGCACACACAAGATGTTGTCCAGGGGCTCTACAGACTTTGATCCAGCGCCATTACCAGAATGTTTGTCATGTGAATAAAGTAAATTAATAGTGCAAACATAGGTAAAGCATGCATCTAGTTTAGCTGATCTTTTGGTAGTGGTTCCCAAGCAACACAATTTCTACAGCCATCACCATTGGCTAAGCAGTACTATGAAGAGGATGTGACACAAGAAGATTGTTTGCTTTCCCTGCTTTGCAATCATGATCTTTCAGTATGTTTAAAGGCTGACATAGATGCTTTGAAACTATGGTGTTATGCTAAAGTTTAGTATTTCTTTTTGAGGATTTGTTTCACATAACAACTATACATCTATTTTTTAACATAGGGCATTATTAAGAAAAAAATCAATCCGTGATTGTTGTGGGCGAAATGTTGTTGATCGAGGTCAAAGGAGATGGCAGATGTTCGAGGATAGAAGGAACGGACTCAATAGCACCGTTACAACCAAGTAGCAGAAGAGCATCTCGACGCCATACGGCGAACTTTGAGGCAGAGGGCACAGCACAGAAACCACACGGGTGCCACTCCTTTCAGCTAAACAGGAAACTGAGGCTCCAAATCCAAGCCACGAAATTGACGTAGAGATGGAAAAACGTTGCCTGTTGATGGTCTCGATTCTGCTGACTTCGAGGTGGTCGAATTTGCGTCACAACTAAAGCATGGATCCATCCGCTTTATCAACGTTAGTGGTGGTGGTGGTGTCATGGGTGGGGATATTTCTGGCACTCTTTGGCCCTTGTACAATTGAGCATCGTGCAACACTTTTGAATCTATGCACGAGAATTGAGGCAGTTCGAGGCAAGGGGGTCGACGTTACTAGCATGGTGTACCTAATAAGGGCCGGTGAGTGTGTAAAGCATGCATCTAGTTTAGCTGATCTTTTTGGTAGTGGTTCCCAAGCAACAGACTACACACCATCACCTTGTAAGCAAGTACTATTAAAGAGAAAGTGACACAAAAGATTTGTTTGCTTTTTCCCTCTTTGCATTTCATATCTTTCTTTTTTTTTATTTTAAAGGTTCTATTTAAAGCTAAGCTTGTTAAACTTATGTTATATAATTATATTATTGAAGAATTGTTTCCATTAACTATATAATTTAATTTTTTTTAATTTTTATAGGGGCATTATTAAAAAAATCAATCCTGTGATTGTTGTTTTTAATTCTTAAAGGGAATGTGTCATCAATAAATGAGTCATTAAGTCCCAATTTTATGGTAAATACATTTTGTAGGAATTTTTGGTTGGTTTTTTATTTCTTTTTTTTCATATCACTTTCAATATTTTTGAATGATTCTTAAGTCCTGCAGTTTTCACTTTGGCCACTAGGCCTTGTTTGCACTGCTTTAACAGCAGTCAGAGAGATGCTTTACAGTAGCTTCATGCATACAGGAGACTTAAAAATAAAGTAATAACTCCACAGCACACAATAAGTAATGCAGAATAATTATATTGATAAGTCCATTATAGATACACTTCTATAGGAGAGTTTTCTAGACATGCTGTGACCTGGGAAAAAAATCAGTGTGCAGGTAGGTGAAAGGGTGAACTGTGATTATCTCCTCTTGTGACTGCTGGATCCTGCGTTACCTATTCACATTGGTGTCTCCTTTCAGTTTGACCCTATGTGTGCTGATAATGAGCAGACAACTGAGAATCTTTCTGTACAGAACAGGAAGTGTCAGACTATTATTAGGCTTAGTGGCCAAAGTGAAAACTGAAGGACTTAAGAATTATTAAAAAATATTGAAAGTTATATGGAAAATTAAAAAACAATATAACCAGAAAATTCTTAAAAAATGTGTTTAACATAAAATTGTGAGTTAAACAATAAGTCATTTTTGATGACACATTCCCTTTAAAGAGAAGGGGTATACATTTATGAGTGAAGGGATTTACAACATGTTTAATAATAGGCTAGTATGACTATTGATTATTTTCTGACTTTTATTAAATAAAATTGATTTAGTCAAATTTTTGTAATTGTTGAGCTTTTTTTCTTTACATTTTTTAGTTAATTTGGAGGACTTTTACTGTTGACTGATTGCTTTTTTACATAATACATTGCAAAATGTTTCTACGACAGTACATTACAGCCTTTGCATCTAAAATTGTAAGGGCATACCTGAGGAGCATTTGCAGTCCTTGTTTGCTGACTTGATGCAATGACTATTCTTCTAAGTGTAGTCTTTAAATGAGTCAGTGCATAACATTATGTATTATAAGAGCTCAGCTAAACTTCATGAAGTCAGTAGTAACCAAAATAATTTTAAACACGGCTCCATAGTGTAATATATACTATAACCATGGAACAAAACAAACTAAAGAATGCAACTATTGTACTTATAAACTGTAATATAATATGTAAATAAAATACCCTGTGAATAGAAAGTATCAGTGTGCCCTCGTTTATACTAGTGATGCATTTTGGATTCGGGTCAAAGCACTTGAATTCTGATCAGCCCCAATCATTTTTTTTATAAAATTCAATACAAAAGAAAATGACTGCAACTATAATTTTAATTGAATGGGTTTTACCACGCTATAAAATCACCAGCACTGGCCACTTGCAGCAAGCTGGCTGTGCATGTAAATGATGATGACGGTGCTTGCAGCTGTTCTCCTCATTCATTTATATGGGAGCTTCTGAATATAGCCGAGTGTTTGCTGGGCTATGTTCAGAAGCTCCCATAGAAGTAAATGGAGAGGACAGCAGCAAGCACCGAGCTCCTCATTCATATGCATGGGCAGCTAGCTGCAAGTGGACAGCACTGGTGATTTTACATCATGATGAAACCCTTTTAAGGGTTGCTTAACCAGTTCTTGACCGGGAAGTTTATACCCCTTTCTGATCAGGCACACAGGTTTCAACGCTATGTCGCTTTCCTGCACTCGGTTATTCTACTAGCTTTTTCTCCCTTTTCCGTGATAGGTTAGACTTTATTTTTATGTCATTTTCACACTAGCTTTTTTAATAATATGAGAGAAAACAGTTAAAACAAGGAACAATATAATTTGTGTAAATGTATCACTTTTTTATCACGGACATTTATATATAGGTGATAATTTGCAGTTTGGGTTGCCAGCATAATTTTAATAAAATGTTTATTTTGTGTATTTTTTTAAAATTATTTTTTAATTATTTTACATATTGTTCCCCCCCATAAGGTCAAATAAAAGAACCCTTGGGAGGCTTTTTTACCTAATTTTTTTCTGATATTTCCTGTGAAAATTAGAGGGGAAATCCAAGGGGAAAACACCTCTTGTACTGACTGCAGAGCTGATCTGGGTCTGATTAGACACAGCAGCTCTTGAAGCGGCATACACAGCAATCGAGGAGGCAGGGATGTCACGTTTGGTCATTATGTCCGATGTCACTTTCGGTTACTTTAACAAGGTTCAATGTTATGGCACCTGAAAGTGACGTTGGACTTCACTTCCAGTTACCATAACCTTGAACCTATGGTGAAGGAACTTGAATTGACATTGGACAGGATGTTGGACTAAATGTTAGGCTGCAATTGGAGTGTAGTTCCCCCTAGACCGATTAATTAACCCCCTAAAATCCTTCAAACAACTAACTTTGGGTTAAGATTAAAGCTCTGGTTGGTGATAGGAACAGGGTTAGAGGAACAATTCAAGTTCCCAAAATGTATCACACTTTCAGTTGAACCCCTGTGTCAAACTAAACATGGCAATACTCAAGCAACGCAAATTTTTACCAATGCAGTCCATGTCTCAGTAAGCTGCAGACCAGTTTTGCACCATTGCTATGTGTATGTTATAAAACCTATTCAAATGCAGACATTTTTATGAACATTCAATTAACATTTTAGACTTTACATCATATTCTCCTTTCATTACACCTTTTTTCTGTATCAAACAAATACATAGAAATGATGATCCTTAACCCCTTAACTCCCAGGCCTGAAAAGTAGTTAATGACCAGAATGTTTCTTCAGTTTTTGCCTCCTTGCGTTTCAACAGTTGTAACTTTTTAATTTTGTCAATGACGCAGTTGGATGAGGCCTCTTTTTATTCAAGACAAGTTGTACTTTATGGGGGAATAGTTTAAGTTCACTTATAAATAATTGCAGAATTTTTTAAAAAATTTTTTAAAAATTTTTTTTTTTTTTTTTACATTTTTTTACACCGTTCATATTTCACACATAATAACTTGTTAGCTTAATTCTACAGGTTATTCGGTTTATGTGGATACCTTAGGTTTTTTTGTGTGTGTAATTTATGCACAATTATTTTTTATTAAATATTTCTTTTTATTTTATTATTTATTTTTTTATTCCCTTTTTTTTACACTTTTTATGTTTTATTTTTACTTTTTTTAAAAATCCCCTGAAGCGAGAACTGTTTTACATTTTTAAAAAATTTTTTTTTTACACTTAGTAATGTATTAGCATATTTATATGCGCTAAAACATTCTAATCTGTGTCACTCTGACACAGGCAGTGTTCAGGACAGCACACAGGTTGGCCTGATCATTGACTTGTTACACAGACAGCTCTGGTGCCACTCTAGGTCCCTAGGGCTGACTGTGCAGCAGTTCCCCGGGCTCTGTCGGGTCACCGGGTGTTCCGATCACCCGACAGAGCAGGGGAACCCTTTGATTGAGCTGCGGTAACGCACCGCCGCAATCAAAGGGTTAAAGCATCGGGTTGCGGAGGATTCCTCCGCACCCCGGTGCTCGCAGGACATGCTCTGGCATCGGGGCTGTGTAGTACAAACCCCGAAGTCTGCAGCGACGCCAAAAGACGTCAATGTAGACGAACGACCCGCACCAGCTGACGCCAAAAGTCAGTGGGCGGTCGTTAAGGGGTTAATTTAATGATCCACTTAAGGACCTTGCAGGGTTTTTTTTGTTGACACGTTTGTTATTCCCTTCTCGCCTTCCCAGAGCCATAACTCTTTGATTGTTCCACCTACCTCGACATATCAGGACTTTTATTTTGCGAGACAAGATGTACTTTCTAATTGTGTGACTTACCACACCATAGAATACACTGGGAAACCGCAAAATAATTCCAAGCGGGGCAAAATGTGAAAAAAACGACTTGTGCCATGCTTGTGGGGATTTTTTTTAGGGCGTTCACTCTCAGGTATAAATGATGTATTCTCTGTACTATTCCAGCAACATCAAACATGTAGGGTTTTCGTTAAGTTTTGGTACCGTAAAAAAATCCAAACATTTTCTACATTTGAAATTTGCGCAACGGGGCCATTTTCTGCTATCAATTACTATTTTGTACTAACACCTATGGGCTTGAGTGAGGCGACATTTTTTGCAGCCTGAAGTGTAGTTTTTATTGGTAACAGTTTGGAATACATGCAACTTTTTATCCCTTTTATTTAAATTTTTTGGGGACATGAAATGACTAAAAAAAAACAATTTTGCCGTTTGAAATTTTTTTTTCTTATACAGTGTTCAGCATATGGAATAAATGATGTTAAATTTTTTAATAGATTGAACGCGACGATATCAAATGTGTGTAACTTTTTTATTATTTTATTCTTTTTTATTTGTAAAATAGCAAAAGAGGGGTCATTTGAACTTGTAATTTTTTTTTTTTTACACTTTTAAACTTTTTTTTGTTTTACTTTCACATGAAGTCCCCCTAGGGTACTTCACAACTAGGGGACAGGATCATTTATGCAGCCTAACGCATTGTTTATACAATGCGTTAGGTTGTACCAATATGGCAGTTTCACTACTTCCTAGGGCAGGAAGTAGTGAAACAAAAAAACATGGCGGCGATGGAAGCCTTCACAAGGCTTCCAGCTGCTATGTTAATTGATTGAGACAGAGCGATTTCACTGCTGATGTCCTGATCGGAGTGAGGAACAGTCCACGGCACCATTTCTTATTCATTTAGATACCGTGCCCATGTTTGGCCACTGTGTCTAAGGGGTTAAACAGCGCAGGATGGCGGCGGCTCCATCTGACTGTCGCCGACTATGCAGCGGGATTGCTACCGGCACTTGGATGTAAGTTTACATCCAGTGTTGTTAAGGAGTTAAAGGGGTTTCATCACAATTGAAATTTCACAGATTCAAACCCAGCTTTAGACTCACACATCTTGTTCTGGTTGTGGGCAGGTGTATAACATTGATTGACACATCAACTCTGCTGTTCCTAGCTATTCTTCTTACACTGACATGGCTGCAAGAGATTTATAAGTGTACTATACAAGGCTACAGAGCTGTGCAGAGTGAAAGCTTTTCATTTAGTTAAATAAACAAAGTCCATTGCTAGAGAAAAGACTCTACAGAAGATGACTCACCATGGATGGACTGAAAGACTGATGACAGCTGGGGGCAATGAGAGATAAGAGAAAGCAGAGAGACGTGGGGAGAGATAATCATAAGCAGAGAAACTTGTGTGCTCCAAGAGAATATAATTTTTTTTTTATCTCCCTGACCAAAGCAAAATTAGGAAAGCAATGTATTTGGTAAGTCTTCATTTACCTTTCCCTATATTTTAAAAGCTAATTAATGTAGTGTGAAAACCTTTTTAAGTAGTGATCAAACATTTAAAAGGCTTATTCCTGTTAAAATAAAAATATTATGCCCAATGTAAAATTTTGCTGCCTTAACTCCAGGCCTCTATGACCTTTCCTTGACTTTTTTATGTAAATCAGAATGTTTAATGTACCCATCATTTGTTTAGCCTATTCAGATGAAAGGTAGAGTTGTGCATTTTCTGCATTCATAATTACAATCAAACAATAGCCTGATGTCAAGATGCTTTTGCCGTCAAGAATGTGAATTATGCTCAGACAGAGAATATCTCATGGCCCCTTCTTAATATGCATATTAACAGCATTCTTTTGTAATGAAGATTCATTTATCTCATAGATGTCTATAAGGCAGTGTAAGGTCTCAGAGGTTTTTGCATACATTATCCACGAGGGAGGCTTATGGTTTCCAACAAAACAATATGTGTGGCAGTAATTACCACAGTAACAGTTCGGGTATTTAAACTGTTAGCACTCTTAGGATTTAAGAAGATAAAAGACTCATATGACAGCTACATAGTAACAGATTTTCTTTTATCAGACCTAGAAACACGATTCCTGATAAGTACATTGATGTAAGAGCCAACATTATACAACTTGACCATGCATTAGTCAGAAAACATATGGAGTGGTCCTTATCAATCACGACATGAAGATATCTGCTGCTAATGCTTGACGGGTAATTAAACAAAAAGGCATAACGTGGAGGTATTTATCAGATGCTGTCCTGGGCTTGTTTTCCAAGCCATAAGGCCCAACACTATGTCAACACATCAATATTGCATAAGGTTTGAACAAATGTTCCACATGGACTGCAGAAGGAACATACAGATGCCTTTGAGGGCTTCTAGTACAATGTAAATAGCTTTGGGGACCAAGCAGGAGGAAATCAGTAAAAGCCTTCCATTACACGGGAACTGCATCGGTTAACGTGAACGGCACAAAAGAATTCCATAAATATGTGGAGGCTTCAACTTAATCAGTTCTTTGATACCTTTTTTAGGCTAAGTAAATGCATACACATTCCAAATGCCAGCAGCACACTATCAAGTAAAAAAAACCATCCAAGGTACATAGGAATATTTGAAAAAAGCATTTCTGCTACTAGGGATACATGAAAATTTGGGGTTCTTAGTTCACACTTTTGATCAAAACTGCTTAAGCTCACCTCCCGATTTCATCAAGGGGACCCCAATGCAGGTGGGTCCTGTTGATAGTGTGCTACTGGCATTTGGAATGTGTATGTATAATACTGCCGCTCCAGTGTGCACCTATGCTAATTTTTTTTAAAGAAAAAGGTTTTTGGATGTGCAGAGCCAAATATTGTCGTTAAGTAAATGCATACTTTGGATGCTTCAGGCATTGTAGGATGGGAGGAAAGCTGTCTTGAAAGCATGCATGCAAATCCTCGCTTATCTAAGATTTTTCTTTTAATGACAATGACCCTAATTTATAATTGATACCTAGAATTGATCACTGTATCTTCACCCTGAGAACGTAATACTCCTGTAGTTTACCATTAGTGCTGACTTATTGCACGTTTCTGTTAATAATTGCTAAAGGGGTATTCCTACCATATTGATTAGTTTTAAACATGTAGGCAGAGGTAAATAAAGAGCTAGAAAACAATATTTGGCTTTGCACATCCAAAAACTTTTTTGAAAAGAAATGAGCATAGGTGCACACTGGTGTGACAGCAATATACATATACATTCCAATATCAGTAGCACACTATCAACTAAAGAAACTATCAAAAGGCACATAGGGATTTTTGAAAAAGCATTTCTGCTATTTAGGATACATGACATTTTTTTTGAGGTTCTTTGTTCACATTTTTGATCAAAACTGCTTAAGCCCACCTCCCGATCTTCAAGGGGACCTCAAATGCAGGTTGCTTCTTACACTAATGTTTCCTCTCTTTAGGGCATGTTCAGACTTCCATACTTCAGGGAGTGAAGACACCAGCTACTAGGTACACTACATTGATTTAAAAACCTGTGAAGGTGGGTGGAGTGCGATAAACCAACAAGGAGGCAGCCACTACTCCATACACAAGCTCGAAAACAATATTTGGCTTTGCACATCCAAAAACTTTTTTGAAAAAAATGAGCATAGGTGCACACTGGTGTGGCAGCAATATACATACACATTCCAATTGTCCACTTAACTAAAAAGACCAAAAACTTTCTTTCTAGGCATAAATGATAACCATGCGTTTCTGATTTTACTTTCTATCAGAGTTAGAGCAGTACTTATCTCCTGCTTGTGTACAGAAGCTTCCATGGGTTACAGATCCCTTCTCTATGCTCTAGCAGCCCTATCCGGGATAGTGACGTCACTCTCTGCTGTGTCTTATCAGTAGTACAGGAGCTTATTTATCTATGTTACTGACAAACTTTAACAAAGCTCTGTAGCCATGTGCCCTACTTTTAAAACCTCTCCATGTCCAATGTCCCTTTGGCAGAGATAAAATGTCAGTCACTGCTGTAAAAACACCCATGGCCTTGATATGAAGTAGGAACCCGAAGCTGGCTGTGAAGAGCAGGAACTATGAAACAGTATTTGTATTTTCTGTTTTTTTTTTATAAAAAAGTAATGTATTAAAACTAATTTCAACTAAATTAACCTAATTTACACCTTATAATATAAACATTATAGGAATACATAGAATATTCGATGACTGCTTTATTGATTTCAGAGATTAGTTGAAGGAACAAAACAAACACTGCTAAGGCCGGTATTTTAAAGAAGAATATGAAAAACATTATACTTAAAAGAGGAACTGTGACATCTTCTGACATGTCTGTTTCAATAAACACTAGTGTTCCCAGTGAAATAACAATTCCAGAGAAGACTCTGTGTTGTGCTGTTCCTCTGTTATTCCTTCTAGAAATGTATTATTGAATCAGTCAACTGGGTGTTGCTCATTGGAGGCGTGTCCCTGCGCAGTCTGACATTGTCCAGTCAATGCTGACATAGGGACATGCCCCATAAACATTGTAACACTCAGTTGACTGATTCAGTAATAAGCTTCAGGAAGTAAAATACAGACGACCAGCACAACATGAAATGACCAAAAAAATGGAATCTTTGAGTTTGGATTTTTTTTTACAGCGTTCCGTATACAGGATAAACGATGTCATATTTTAATAGATCAAACTTATATGGATGTGACTATACTAATTATGCTCATACTCCCTTACTGGCATCTTAAGATCTGTAAATTAAAAGTGTTGTCTCACCATGCGTTTCCAGCCAAAGAAATTTTCAACCCGCCTGCTTTCTTCTCTTAGGATATGGTGTTTTATGACTGTGTTTGGCTTATAAACTCAGCATTCATAACTCTTCTAAAAACACTGACATGAGAGCAGGAGATGTTACTATAAGTGTAGAGGCTACAAGCTTAAAGTAAAAAAGAAAGGAACTACTTGTTTGAATAACACACTTTTTTTTCAACGCGGCAGCCCCCGACCCGCTTCAGAAAGGGCAAGAGAAAAGGGGGATAGCGGGACGGTTACCTAGAAAAACCTGTGGGAATCGAGTGAAAAATTTTCTTATCCCTCAACAAAGCAAAAGAAAAAAAATTTGGAATATGTTTTCAAATACCAGTCCCTATATGTTTAAACCTAATCTTTATAGTGAGACAACCCATGGTCTGTAAAAGGGGTTTAAAACTTGGTGCTTTTTCTTGCCATGACCTTGAGCCAATTTTGAATTAGGGGTCTTGTTTTGACCATTTTCATCAGCTAGGATGGGGAACAAAGGGGCCCACCCTCCCATGCAACAATCATGTGCTAATGGCTTTAAAAGTGACCAATACGGCAGCTATGCTGTAATGTCGCGGGATTAAAGAGTTTAGTGCAGGTTACTAAAACACATTAGTTGGTTATGTAATTTTTTTTTTTTTTTTTTTGGGGCCCCATTGGACAACCCATTTAATTCATACCTGCAATTCTTTTTAAGGCTAGGCAATGGCAAATCTTACTTAATTAAGAAAAAATTTTTAGATACCAATAAAATGTTAGCCTTCAATAACATTTAAAAAAATATAATATATCAGTTAGCCCCTGTGGGACGTAATGCAAACCCAGTGCAAGGAAGCACTACCAGAACATGTAATATGGGCAGTATATAAATAAACAGGCTTGATTACATTAATTTAACTTTCTCTATATGGGGTTTAACAAAACAAAGGGCAATACACACAAAAAATGAACCAGTAAAATAGAAAAATTTTTTAAAAGGGTCAAGAATTTTGGATAATCCCTCTTTGTTAAAAAAGTTCCCCAGGCATTCCTATTGGTTCCCTGCAGTGGCACCCCGGGGAAAATTAGGTATTGTATTGTTCACACTGATATCAATGGACACACTCTGGCCTCCACAATGAGACATACTTTTTATTGTCACTATCCACTCTAGCAAATAGATGAGGGACTTGAATAGAGAACCAATCAAACTATCTCACAAAGTTCTACAGGAAAATTTAAAAAGGTTTCTTAACCAGACAATCTCCTCAAAAATGTATCACCTACATTTTACATTATCATCTGGGTTGTCCACTTGTCCCAAAAAATTATACTTACCTACCTGTACCCTGTCGTTGCCACTCTGGGGCTCCGTGGCAATTCACTCCACTTCTCTTTATTTCCAGACTCGATCACTGGGGAGTTCGAGTAGCAGCAGCGGGGGACAGGTAGATAAGTATTTGTTTTTTTGTTTTTTTTCCCCCACTCTGACCCCTTTTAAATATATTTTTTTAAGTGAACAAGTCCACAATTCCTGAAATCTTGACTGATTTCTTTAGACTTTACCATGATGTTACACACAGAAGCAGTGTTTTCTGTTGTCCATTAAAATACATCAACTAATTAACTCGGATGTTGCCAATAAACCAGATAAAATAAATAAATCAGAAGCTTCCAAAGACATGACATCATCATATGGGCTGTCTCAAATTGTTTAAAGGCAGAGTAATCCTAGTGTATGTAAACTTTTGTCTCTCTCTCTCTCATTATTCTGGCATTTGGCAAATATAAATAACTGACCTAAAAGGGGTAAGGTAAAACATAAACATGCATATGTGTCTTTTTATATAGTGTATGTAAACTTCTGGTTCAAATGCATATATAATTATATATTTTAAAGAAGCAGTGTGTTCTGTTGTTATGTGTTTATTATAATATAATATTTTATATATTATATATATTATATTTTAATATATATATAATCACCGGCCACTTTATTAGGGTACACCTGTCCAACTGCTCGTTTAACACTTAATTTCTAATCAGCCATCACATGGGGGCAACTCAGTGATTTAGGCATGTAGACATGGTCAAGACAAACTCCTGCAGTTCAAAACCGAGATCAGTAGGGGAAGAAAGGTGATTTGAGTGCCTTTAATGGGGATGGTTGTTGGTGCCAGGGGGGCGGTCTGGTATTTCAAAACTGTGACCCCTGGGATTTTCCGCAAAACCATCTCTAGATTTACAGAGAATGGTCCGAAAAAGAAAAAACACCCTTGAGGGGCGTCTGTGGGCGGAATCCTTTTTGATCCAGAGGTAAAAGGAAAGGCAGACGTTAAAGTGATGAAAGGAAACAGTGACCAAATACCACCCGTTACAACCAAAGGGTAGGCAGAAGAGCATCTCTGAACGCCAGTACGGCGAATTTTGAGGCAAGGGTTACAGCGCAAAGACCCACCGGGTGCATCCCTTCAGCTAACAGAAACTGGGGCCCCAATTTGCCCAACTCACAAAATTGGACAGTAGAAGTTGGAAAAACGTTGCCTGGTCTTTTTGAGTCCCGATTTCCTGCGGGCTTGTGGGGGGTCAAATTTGGCGTCAACAAAATGAAAGCATGGATCCATCCAGCCTTGTACAACGGTTTCAGGGGTGGGGTGGGGTCATGGTTGGGGGTATTTTCTTGCACTCTTTTGGGGCCCCGGACCAATTGACACTTGCAACGCCCCAAACCCCATGAGATTGGGTTTTGGGCCCGGGCCCCCCCTTTTGAACCCCAATGTACCCAAAATCTGATGGTTTCTTTCAGCAGGGTAATCGCCATGTCATAAAGCTGAAAAAATTCGACGGTTTTTGAAATAGAGTTATTATAAAGGGGGCCCCCAGTCCCAGATCTCAATCCAATAGAGCACTTTGGGGTGTGGTGGAACGGGAGATTTGACATGGATGGCAGCCGACAAATCGCGGCAAATTGTGAGCCATCATGTCAATAGACCAAAAACTCTGAGGGTTTCTTCCACACCTTTTTGAATCTATGCCCCGAAGAATTGAGCAGTTCTGAAGGCAAAAGGGGGTCCAACCTTTTTCTCAGGTTACCCAATAAATGGCCGGTGAGTGCTATAAATACAAAAATTTGTTTTATATACATGTATTTATATCTTAAAAACGCTTCTCTGTGTAACTCATGGGAAAGCTTAAGAAACAGCCAAGATTTTCAGGATTTTGTCCCCTTTAAATTCACTTAAAAAAAAAAAAAAATATATATTTTTTTTTTAAAATATATATATATATAATATATTAATTTATTTTTATTATTTATTTTTGAGCGCATTTTTTTTTTAGGGGACTGTCATTCAAGAGGGGTTTCAAAAAATAAAAATAATAGAATATTTCATAATAAATAGAAAGGGACAAACTTCTCCAGAAGGGACCTTCATTTAAGACCTAAAATTAGGTTTTTAAGGGGGCACTTTTAAAACGCGAGGGAGAGAAAGGAATGGGAATTTTAAATAATGCAAAAATTTCAGATCCAAAAAGGGCTAAATATCATGCACTTTATGTCAAACATGGTGAACTGTATGGCCCCAAATTACATTGATGGCTACAGATAAGACACAGAATTATTGACCTCCTCACGCCTCACAAGTTTCCAGATAGTTGATGTCTTGACCTGCCATAAATGACTTCTCTGCTTATATTGCATTTTGTTATTTTAAAGAATTCTAGGACCCTTTGAAGATCCATGTCTTTTGTGTATAAAAAGTCTGTACATTTTCAATTTCTTGTATAACAACCTGTCTGAAGAAGGGAGCTAGTTCTCTCGAAAGCTCACCATTAAATATACTCAGTTAGCCTGAAAAAGGTATCGCCTGATTTCTTCACTATTCTACTACTTTCTATGGCTAATACGGTACAAAATTATACTATAAACATAACATAAGTCAAACAAGTTCAATGCTGACAGTATGTGACAATCAACTGGCACAGAGGGAAAGAGAACCCTGCCCGCGAAGGCTTACAATCTACAAGGAAGGGGAAAGAGACAGAAGGTGGCAGCAGACATGTTTGTGGAGGGTGTAGTGACGAAGGGGGACTATAGTTTATAGGTAACTGGAAAGATGGGTTTTCAGGTTGCTTTTGAAGCTGGTGAAAGTGGAAGAGAGTCTGATGTGTTGGGGAAGTGAGTTCCAGAGTGTGGGGGAAGCACGAGAGAAGTCTTGGAGACGGTTGTGTGAGGAGTTGATAAAGGGAAAAGGGAGAGAAGAAGGTCCTGTGAGGAGCGGGGATTGCGTGAGGGGGGATATCTGGAGATTAAGGAGAGATGTATAGAGGGGAGAGGGTTTTGGAGTGCTTTGTAGGTCCCTGGTTTTGCCAACTTGAATGTGAATTTGCTGGGCAATGGGTAGCCAGTGTAGGGATTGGCAGAGGGGAGAGGCAGGGGAGTAGCGAGGAGAGAGGTGGATAAGACGGGCAGCAGAGTTGAGGATGGATTGAAGGGGAGCCACAGAGAAGGAAGTTGCAGTAGTCTAGGCGGGAGATGATGAGGGCATGGACCAACATTTTTGTAGTATCAGGGTTGAGGAAAGAGCGGATTCGTGAAATATTTTTCAGGTGGAGGCGGCAGGCAGAGGTAAGGGTTTGGATGTGTGGTTTGAAGGACAAAGCGGAGTCAAGGGTTATCCCAAGGCAGCGGACTTGCGGGACCGGTGAGAGTGTGGAGCCATTGATTGTAATAGAGAGATCAGGTGGAGGGATGGAGTGGGATGGTGGAAGGATGATGAGTTCAGTTTTCTCTACTATATATGTAAATATATATATATATATATACATATATCAGCACACACACACAAAGGCTCTGATAAATATACACTGAGGTGACCAATAAATGATTGAATTCCTTAGTTCGTACTGTTTGCATTTACATATGGTAGGCTATAAGAATCCTAGGCCTTATCATTTTCTTCTGTACATGCTCTTGGTAAAATGGTGTTACTGAATAACTAGCTGAATGCATGAACTAAGGTCCAGGGTTCATCATGCTTTCACTATCCAAGTCAAACCGGTACATTTATGGCATAGATCTCCACTGCAAACACATTACACGTAAAGTGCTCGCTGACAGTAAATTTCCTTAGAGTAAAAGTCAGCAGGTTTCCTGTGTTTTTCCCATTACATCTCATTTGAGAGCTTGACTATTGCCCAATCATGGGAGGCAGCAGATGGCATTGTTAGCAGGAATGTCCCCAATGTTTGTCACTTCTGCACATTTGTGAAATTAAAAGGAAGATGACCTACCTTGCCTTGAAAGCAAGATGTCAGCAGCATACAGGTGTTAATGGCATTTATGGAAAGGCTGAATGATCATTGTGCAGAAAGAACAAGACAGTCTTTTCAGCTGTCTCAGACTAGTTAACAAGTATTCATCTGAATACATAAAAAGAAAGAGCTGCATTTCATCAATAAAAGACAGCAAGAGAATTAATGAGGATAACACGTAACTGCAAAATACGCAGATGAGCGCGAGACGTCTTTGATAACAATTAAAAAAGCCAATCAAACTACAGCTCAGCAGCTGAAGTATTCTAATGGCTGTTACACACATTAGGACCTAGTACTACATTAGAAAAGGTTTTTCAGTCTAAGGCAATGCCTTAAAGTGAACCCGTCCCTACGTATTCCCTATTAAATAATTCCCTATGAAATAAGTGGGGTGCGCACAAGCTCTAGACCATTTTAAGGTTTTACCTTTAGTACTGCACATTGCATTTAGGTAGGGCCAGTTTGGACAGATCTGAAATTTGCCAGTGAAAGTAGCAAAATTGTGCAACTGATCTCCAACCTTTTTATACACAGAATAAACGAAGTGTTCACTGAGCACAAACTTCCTCTTTTCTGATTGAAAAAGTCTGGTGATTGGTTGGACAATTTTCCAATGATCACTCGCAAAATGTGGGTCCAGCAGAATTGGTCTTATCTGAATCCAAAGCACAACACTAGTTACTTTTTATTATTTTACAAATTGCCAACTAGGGGAAATCTTCAAAAATCGTTCCTTCTATTGTAAATTCTGCTCCACAAGATAAAAAAGAGGTTTTTTTTAATTGTCTTGTGATTGTTAAATAGCATCAATGCCAAATGCGTTCACGTCTTCTTGCCTGTGGATTTCTACAAGCAACATTTTTATTGGCAGACAGAATTTGGGATGCCCTTATTAGCAATATGGAAGCAAAGCTCCTATTAACCCTGTTTTTTCTGCTTAAATATTTATGTATTTTTATTTCAGGGTTATGGCGGCTGAAATGTAATGAAAAAAATGCTAAAACAGAAAGAGGAGTATTCCAGCGTGCAAAAACTGTTTCCATGATGATAAAAGCAGATAACTGAAAAACAGGTAGTCATTCTCATGCGTTTAAGGTAGTGTATGCCCTTTATCTTAGGGCAAAAGATGATAGCTTCAAAATGTAAACTAAATGGACACGATTGTTAAAATTACTAAAATGTATTTTGGAATTATGTGCCAAAGTACCCGCAAATAAACCGTGTGAACATACCCTCACAGTGTTTAGAAGGGTGTGTCCCTGCTAACACTGACTCTGTCAGCACTAACTAGACAAACATCAAACCAATTTGTAAAGGGACACAACCCTTTACAAATTGGAATAACCAATTCAGTAGTTTGCATACACTATATAAGAAGACACATACTGTATGCATGTTTTTTTCACTATCTGACATGAAATCAGAATAAACCTTACCCGTTTTAGGTAAATTAGGATTACCAAAATTATTTATATTTGCCAAATGCCAGAATAAGCAGAGAAAGAGAATTTAAAGGGTATGTATCGCTTCCTTAGTTCGGCTGATTCATACTTCACTGTGCATGCTGGCTCCCGAGACTCCCCCCCTCCCCTCTGAGTTCACATGTCACTGTGTCTTTCCCTATGCAGTCTTATTTTGTAAGAGCTGTATACATACCACAGGCTGCATTCCATCTAGTCTGAGCAACGGAACTCTTCTCCTCTCACAGCTGGAGATGCTCTATGAACGGCACAGATCTCGCTTCTATGCAGGAGAGTTAGGCACCGGGACAAAACTGTTATGTTTTCTCATTGTAGAATCTGTTGCAGTCTGTTTCTAGCTGGGTGTGGAGAGAGAAAATGCTACGGCCCTAACTCTGAGTCAGGCAGGGATCGACACAAATTGTGCTGTTTCCTGATTGTGTAAGCCCTTCAGTGTAATTCTGTTTCTTCTGCCTGTATAAAGTGAAAATGTGACGGTCCCTTACTCTGAGTGAGAGACACAGCTCCGTGAATTCGACCGGGGGCTGTACAGAATGTAAATGAGCTCTCAGCTAGTGAAATGCAAGGAGGAGGGATCCGGAGGGATTTGACCAGGACTGGATATCAGTGTAAACAAAAACGCAAGATAAGGAATACTGTGAATACAAGACAGCTTTGCTAATGACATCCATTTGCAAAGTTGCTTGTTTTCACTGTCCCCTTATTCTGAAGACCATTTAATGAAATGATAAAACCCCTTTAAGGCATTTATATTACTTTCTGCAAAGTCAAAAGTTTACATACATTTCATTAGAATTTGGTAGAATTGCCTTTAAACTGTATGGGCCAAACATTTTGGATATCCTTCCACAAGCTTCTCACAATATTTGGTAGGAATTTTGGCCCATTCCACCCGACAGAACTGGTGTAACTAAGTCATGTTTGTAGGTCGCCTTGCTTGCACCTGCCTTTTCAGCTTTGCCCATATTCATGTCAGATAGTGATATACACGCAGTCCGGGATAGGGACTGTAGGTTTCTTCTTAAGTTGAAATTGTATGTAAGTCGGAACAGGTATATTTATTAAATGTAATTCCTTTTTTTTAGTTTTGGATAGTGCAGGGAACAGTTTTTACATTTGTTTTGCTGTCTGTGCCCTTTTTAGAAGATTTCACCTAACGTTCTGTATCTCATGTTCGGCTGTGGCAAGCTGGCACTTGGTTATCATGGGGCGTGACTCAGTGTTGAATGTCAGCCACGCCCCATAAGTCTCCGTTTGTAACTAGGGGACGTATGTAAGTCGGATTGATGTAAGTCGGGGACTGCCTGTGCATATATATATATATATATATATATATATATATTATACACACACAATATATATTAATAATATATAATATATATATTATAGTATATATATATATAATATATATATATATAAGTAAGAGGGCGCAAGGCACAATCATTGATGGGTGATACGTGTCACCGTTATGCCTGGTATTGGTGAGGTAAAGCCCAGCATAGTAGGTGTCAGATGCATTAGGAAACTGACATCCTTGTTATTATTAGCATAACTGCAGATAGCAGTTACTCCGGGCCGGGCTTTACCGGAGCGGCCAAAGAGCTGGGTGGGAGGTCGCTCCCACCTTTTCCAGGTCCAGGCCACATTTTTTATCTCTGTAAGCCTGGTAAGTCAGGTGAGCTGGGGGGGTGGGGTGGAGAGTGAGTCTCCTCAGAGCAGTTTGGAGTAAAGAGCTCTGTTTTGCAGGTCTGGATGTGAGCAGGATATCTGCCTGGAAGCAGCACCTTGCCCGGGCGACCCTACGGACTGGTGAGCGCCCACATCGGGCAAGAGAACTGTGCTTTGCATACCACAGACTTTGCTTTGCTTAAGACTTTCTAAACTGGCACAGGCTGAAGTAAGCCTGTGGGCTCGGGTGTGCGGTGTATAAACGTGTGGCTAATAAAGAGCACCTGTTTAAGTTGCAACGTCCCTGCTGCTGGTTCCTGTGGAAAGGTTACCATTGGAGTTGAACCCCCTACAATTGGTGGAGGATGCTAAGGGCATAGCCTGCAGAGACCTTTTATATGTCCTGGGTTAAAGCTGCAACTCAGTTAAAAACACAGGCTTTAGCAATGGAGGAGATTTTGAAACACCTGGTGCAGGCTAACACGCAGCAGCAGCAGGCTCATGCTGAGTCTATACGGGCACAACAGGAGACAAACCAGCTCCTGATGAAACAGATGGGCATACTCGCAGAAGCCATCCGGGTTAAAGAGACCCCAGCCCCACTTCACCAGGATGACGGCCAGCGAGCACGGCGAACCGTAAGAGAGGCACTGCAGAAGATGACCCCAGAGGACGACGTGGAAGCCTTCCTCGCAGTGTTTGAGCGCATAGCCGAACGAGAGGGGCTGGCCACAGAGCAGTGGAGTGAAGTTTTGGCGCCCTTCCTCAGCGGTGAACCCCAGAAGGCGTATTATGATCTATCGCTGCAAGATGCCAGGGAATATCCCAAGCTGAGGGCTGAGATCCTGGCACGGCTGGGGGTAACAGTGAATGTCCGAGCCCAGAGAGTACATCAGTGGAGCTATAGGAGTGACAAACCCGCCAGGTCTCAGATGTTTGACCTCCTGCACTACGTCCAAAAATGGTTACAACCAGAGGTCTGTACACCAGCGCAAATGATCGAGCGGGTTGTAATGGACAGATTCATGCATGCCCTGCCCAGACCACTGCAGTGCTGGGTGGTGCAAGGGAGTCCCAAGAATGCTGACGACCTAGTGGACCTGGTGGAAAGATATCATGTGGTGGAGAACTCCATGACTGACCCTGGGAATCCCACTTCTCCATATTGGGCCATCCGCAGTGACTCCAGTGGCCAGAGAAAGGGACCCAAAAACCCCCGAGAAGGACGCCCCAAGATCAGAAGTCTGCCGGAGTCGGGGACCAGAACTGGGCCAAAGGAGATTAGGTGCTGGAGGTGCCATGCTCCAGGGCATATGGTGGCTCAGTGTCCTCTCAGCTCCGAGGCAATGGACTGTTCTATAGGGAGGCGCGTTTCTATGTTTGCCCATTCAGCATGTGGCGCTGTTCTAAACTCTGTGGAGGAGTTTCATCTCACCCCCATGTCAGTTAATGACGTTGATGTAACTGGGCTCCTGGACTCTGGGAGCCTGGTCACCCTCATAGCAGCCCATCTCCCGCATAAGTTAGACCAGGGAAAAACTGTGGGGGTCACCTGTATCCACGGGGATACTAGGGTTTACCCAGTGGCGTGGGTCACTATCCAGTCTGATGTGGGTACGGTATCACACCCGGCGGGAGTTGTGCAAGGGTTAATGCATGAGATAATTTTGGGCCGAGATTGCCCCCTATTTTGGAACCTTTGGCTAAAGGCGGTACCACTAACCCATCCGGGACCCAAAGACAGCATGGTGAGTGTTGACCCAGAGATAGTCCCCGAATTCCCTATGTCAGTGATGGTGGGTGAAAATGAGGAGGAATCATCCTGTGAGGAGCGTGTCCCTGACCTAGAGGTGTCTCGGGGAAACTTTGGGACAGCCCAGCTCCAAGATGAAACCCTGAAAGGGGCCCTAAATAATGTGGTGGTGCTTAATGGGGTACCCCAAGAGCCAGGGGCAGATGAGAGGTATCCCCACTTCGCTATGAATGGGAACCTCTTGTACCGTGTGACCAGAGTCAGGGAAGAGCTAGTGGAGCAGCTGTTAGTGCCAAAGGTGTATAGGCGGATGGTATTGGAGCTCGCACATGCCCATGTGCTGGGGGGACACCTGGGGGCAGACAAGACCCTGGAGAGAGTTCTACAGAGGTTTTATTGGCCAGGGTGTTACCGGGAAATTCGTGACTACTGTCAGTCCTGTCCAGTATGTCAGGTAAACTCCCCGGTTGCCCACTTCCGCAGTCCCTTGGTGCCACTGCCTATTATTGAAGTCCCTTTTGACAGGATAGCCATGGACTTGGTCGGGCCCTTGGTAAAATCTACTAGGGGGCATCAGTACATCCTAGTTATAGTTGACTACGCCACCCGGTACCCTGAAGCAGTGCCCCTCAGGAATACCTCCTCTAAAACAATTGCCCGGGAGCTGGTTCACATTTTTGCAAGAACTGGGTTACCCAAGGAGATTCTCACAGACCAGGGAACCCCGTTCATGTCAAGGATCATGCAAGATCTCTGTAAGGCGTTAAGGATCTCCCATATCCGCACGTCGGTCTATCACCCCCAAACGGATGGCCTTGTAGAGCGCTTTAACAAGACGCTAAAGGCCATGTTAAAAAAAGTAGTAGAAAAGGATGGCCGGGATTGGGACTGTTTGCTGCCCTACCTGTTGTTTTCGATCAGAGAGGTACCCCAAGCCTCTACAGGATTTTCTCCGTTTGAATTATTGTATGGTAGACATCCTCGGGGGTTACTGGATATTGCAAAAGAGACCTGGGAGAGTGAGGTTACTCCATTTAAAAGTGTGATAGAACATGTTACACAAATGCAAGAAAGAATAGCCCAAGTGATGCCCATCGTAAAAGACCATCTTCTACAGGCTCAGGAGGCGCAGTCCAGGGTGTACAACAGGTCGGCCCGGCTTAGGCAGTTCAGCCCAGGAGACCGGGTTCTAGTGCTAGTACCCACAGTGGAGAGTAAATTTCTCGCTAAATGGCAAGGGCCCTATGAGGTAGTAGAGAGGATAGGCGAGGTTAACTACCGGGTACACCAGCCGGGAAGGCGAAAACCCTATCAGATCTATCATATAAATCTGTTAAAACCCTGGAAGGATAGGGACCCCCCAGTAGCTCCTTGCCTGGTGATCAACTCAGACTCCACTATTGAGGATGTGAAAATTGCAGACACCCTGTCCCCTGCCCAAAAACAGCAGTGTAGGCAGCTGTTACAACAAAATAGGGACATGTTTACAGAATCACCAGGGCTTACCCAGGTAATCGAACACGAGATAATTACGGATCCGCAGGTGAGGGTGAACCTGAAACCGTACAGGATTCCTGAGGCCCGCCGTGGGGTCATTGCAAAGGAAGTCCAGAGAATGATGAAGCTGGGTGTTATTGAAGAGTCTAAAAGTGGGTGGTCCAGTCCTATAGTGTTAGTCCCAAAACCCAATGGAGAGTGGCGTTTTTGCAATGACTATCGCAAACTGAACGAAGTGTCTAAAGTTGATGCTTACCCCATGCCCCGGGTAGACGAGCTTATTGAGAGGTTAGGTCCAGCTCGCTATATCACTACCCTAGATCTCACCAAAGGCTACTGGCAGATCCCGCTGTCTAAGGAGGCTAGGGAGAAGACAGCTTTTACCACACCTGAGGGATGTTTCCAATATGTGAGGATGCCGTTCGGTTTGCAAGGGGCCCCCGCCACTTTCCAGAGGGCGATGGATCGAGTCTTACGTCCACACAGAAAATATGCGGCCGCGTACTTAGACGATATTGTGATCTTTACTCATGATTGGGCGAGTCACCTAGGTAAAGTCCAAGCTCTCCTGGACTCGTTAAGAAAGGCTGGGTTTACTATCAACCCAAGTAAGTGTGCCATGGGGATGGAGGAAGCCCGATACTTGGGTTACATTGTAGGACGAGGAGAAATAAAACCCCAGCTTAACAAAGTAGAGGCAATTCAAAACTGGCCCCGCCCACTAAACAAAAAACAGGTCAGAGCGTTCCTGGGAATTGTGGGGTATTACAGGAGGTTTATCCCCAAGTTCGCCGAGATAGCAGTGCCTCTGACAAACCTGACAAAAGGGGCAAAATCGGCCATGGTGAAATGGTCCCCAGAGGCTGAAGAAGCTTTCCAGAAGCTTAAGACTGCCCTCTGTAAGCAGCCTGTGTTAGTTGCCCCAGACTTCTCCAGAGAGTTTGTCGTCCAGACGGACGCCTCAAATATGGGTCTAGGTGCGGTGATGTCCCAAGTCATGAATGGAGAGGAACATCCAGTCTGTTATTTGAGTAGGAAGCTATCCCCAGCTGAGCAGAACTACTCTATTATTGAAAAAGAATGCCTGGCTATCAAGTGGGCCCTGGATTCCCTTCAGTATTACCTGCTAGGGCGCAAGTTTAGGCTGATTTCGGATCATGCCCCTCTTAGATGGTTAAGAGAAAAGAAGGGAAAAAATGCTAGGGTCACCCGCTGGTTCTTGGCTCTACAGGATTTTAATTTCTCTGTAGAGCATAGGCCAGGAAAACTGCAAGGAAATGCAGATGCTTTGTCTAGGGTACACTGCATGATGGCGGAAGGTGCCCAGAACCCCGGCTTTGGGCAGAGGAGGGGGGTATGTAAGAGGGCGCAAGGCACAATCATTGATGGGAGATACGTGTCACCGTTATGCCTGGTATCGGTGAGGTAAAGCCCAGCATAGTAGGTGTCAGATGCATTAGGAAACTGACATCCTTGTTATTATTAGCATAACTGCAGATAGCAGTTACTCCGGGCCGGGCTTTACCGGAGCGGCCAAAGAGCTGGGTGGGAGGTCGCTCCCACCTTTTCCAGGTCCAGGCCACGTTTTTCATCTCTGTAAGCCTGGTAAGTCAGGTGAGCTGGGGGGGGTGGAGAGTGAGTCTCCTCAGAGCAGTTTGGAGTAAAGAGCTCTGTTTTGCAGGTCTGGATGTGAGCAGGATATCTGCCTGGAAGCAGCACCTTGCCCGGGCGACCCTACGGACTGGTGAGCGCCCACATCGGGCAAGAGAACTGTGCTTTGCATACCACAGACTTTGCTTTGCTTAAGACTTTCTAAACTGGCACAGGCTGAAGTAAGCCTGTGGGCTCGGGTGTGCGGTGTACAAACGTGTGGCTAATAAAGAGCACCTGTTTAAGTTGCAACGTCCCTGCTGCTGGTTCCTGTGGAAAGGTTACCATTGGAGTTGAACCCCCCTACAATATATATATATATATTATATATATATAATAATATATATTATATATATATATATATATATATATATATATATATATATAGTGTATGTAAACTTCTGGTTTAAACTGTAGAGGAAATAACAGAGGAACAGCACGACAGAATTATAAGAGAAGATGCCTCAGAATTGTTATTTCACAGGGAACACAAAGACAGACATACATCAGAAAAATTGTCGATACCCTTCCATTAAAGAAAGAAAATCCACAATGGTGACTGAAATTTGAAACTGACAAAGCAATAATAAATTAAAATGTACTGAAAATCAACAAATAACTTAATGTCTTGTTGCACAAACTTTTGAAGCAATCACTGCAAACAAATGATTTCTGTAACTCTCAATGAGACTTCTGCACCTGTCCAAAGGTATTCTATCCCTCCTCACGAAGGTGCCTTCTCCAGGCTGCAGGTTTCAGCTCCTTCAATAGATGTTCAATAGGCTTTAGATTATGCTCACAGAAGGCTCTTCAGAATAGTCCAATTATTTGCTCTTAGCCATTCCTGGATATTTTAGCTGTTTTGGACCATTATCCTGTTGGTGGACCCATGACCTGCGACTGAGAACAAGCTTTCTGACACTGGCCAGCACATTTCGCTCTAGGAAGCATTGGTATTCTTGAGATTTCATTGTACCCTGCACAGATTGAAGACTCCCTGTGCCAGATGCAGCAAAGCAAACCCAAACTCATAACAAGCCTCCTCCATGATTCATAGTAAGAACAATGTACTTTACTTTGCATGATTTATTTTTGCATTCAAATAAAAAGCTGATGTAACTTGCAAAAAAGCTCGATTTTTGTCTCATCTTTTCAAAGTAAAATCTCCCAGAAGCTGTTTGGCTTGTGAATATTCATATTCGTAAATTCCAGTCTTGCTTTTTTAGAATTTGCTTTCAACAGTTGTCTTTCATTAAGTCCACATTGGCAAAGTCAGTGACGGATGCGGCAATCTGACACTGATGTACCTTGATCTTGGAGTTTACCTCTAATCTGTTTGGAAATTGTTCTGGGCTCTTTGGTAACCATTTTTATTATTCATCTTTTTAATTTGCCATCAATTTTCTTTTTGCGGCCACGTCCATAGAGGTTGGCTACAGTCACATAGACTTTAAACTTCTGAATAACATGTGTAACTGTAGTAACAGAAACATCAAGCTGTTTGGAGATGGTCTAATAACCCTTACCTTTAACATATTTGTCTATAACTATCTTTCTAATCTCCTGAGACAACTCTTCTTAGCTTCATATAAAATAGCAGCACTCCCAACAACTAAAAGCCCATTCCAAGACAACCAGTTTCTTGTTCCCAAGGGACTGTGGGAGTAACAAGCACAAGACTAAGCGACATGGAGAGATGAGGAAAAGAGAGGACAAGAACAAACTCCTGTACACTTTTATATAGGTTGGTAGTCTAAGTGACTGAAAAGCCCAGCTCCACAACTCCAAAGTGCTGTCTACCTACTGGAGTCTCCAGTGTTCCAGCCTGTATATATCAAAATTGATCAATAACACTGTTGTCTAATAATAGCATGTGAAAGAGAACAAAATAAATGGTCAAAACAGGTTGGTTATTCTAAATAATGATTTCACCCATTCTTCTCTTGTATCAATAATTACATAATTACAAAGAGCAGATGGATTGCAGAACGCAACCAGATGGTGAGGGTGGTGAAGAAGTAAACAGGCTAAAAATTGATGATTTCTTTTCCAAACAAGGATTCCATTACTTCAAAAAATGATAAATTACTGCAAATACAGTTTGGGATTATACAGAATAGACCAGAATACACCCACGTTCCCAATTTTGTTGATGCCATAAAGCAATAAAACTACCGTGAACATTTTAACTTACACTAAATTTGCAAACAACATCTTGTTAAAGACAAGTGCACAGGGAATATTTTATAGGCTCATCGTGTTCAATGGCAGTTGGCAGATATTTGTACTCTAATCAACAATATTAAAACATTATTCAGTAACTCAAGCTCAGGCTAGATCACGGCTAGAGTGATGGTCCTGGCCTTGTTTAGAAGCCAAGCATTTATAAGCTCTAGATGCGATATAGCCTGAGCTGCAGCATTTAAAGCAGCTCCTTCTCTCGTCCTACTGCTGCTCAAGCTCTGCTCAGGCTATAGAAGTGTTCCCACCATAAGCTTTGATGGCATGTCGCTAGGTTATGCCATCAAAGTCTAATAGATGTGGGTCTCATATTTGGTTACTGGCCCCCGAAAGTAATAGAGCAAACTTGAGAGCTAGTCACGCTTGCGCACGGTTCTCTATTCTGTTGAATGGGAATTCTGAGTACAGGTGAGCGCCATGTGCAGCTCTGCTCGGAACTCCCATACAACAGAACGGAGAGCCGCGAGCAAGCGCGACCGGCTCTCCGGCCCACACTGTAACTTTTGGGGGCCTGTAACAGAGATAGGTGCAGGTCCCAATAGACTTTTATTGCATACTGCTAAGATATGCCATAAAATCTTATAGTTGCGGGTCCCACCTTTGGTACCCACACCTATAAGCAATGTTTTTGATAAAAGTCTATATTTAACTTTGTCTACATGTTTAACGTTAATCAGTGTAGTGAAAACACACATGTAGTTTGTGTTCTTGTAGACTCTAGATGTGTCTGGCTGGTAGGGTGGGATCCAGCACCAGCCACATGACATTGCCTCTCTCCATGGCATATACTCTTTTCTGTTTTGTGATTCCTCACTCCCAGAACGCCTCCTCTGGCATTACTACTAGCTCTCTAGGTTTTAGGGTGATGAGTTGACAGAAGATCTGATACAGTTTCTTCTCTGTTTGTTAGAGGAGGGAACTGCCATTACACTTATTCAGCAGCTCTCGACAAGCAGAAAAGATACTACAGTGTCAGACAGCCTTCTTATCACAGGAGAGATCTTTCCACATCCAGAACAAGTCTATGTTATGCAAAGATAGCAGTAGAACTGCACAATGCTGAGCTGAACCTCAGACATAAACAGAGAAGTCAAATACATCCAGCTCACAAGTTTACTCTTTATTTATGGACATTTGAAACGTGTGTAATTAATTTCTAGCTCAAGAGCAGGAAATTTACCTGCATTTCTTATAGACACATATGAAAACAGCAAAAAAAAAATTGTGAACTTTAGTATAAGGGTGTGTTCACACGGTGTTTTTAGATCCGATTTTGGATCCGAAAATCGCATCCAAAAATGCAGCGGAGTTCGGATCCAAAACGCATCCAACACACATCCAACACGCAGGTGCGTGCCTGGATGCTTTTTGGCTGCAGCAGGGTCGCACCCTAAAGTTTTAAAGGGCCGTTCACACGGCTTATTTCAGGGACGGATTGCAGCCATATTGCGCTGCAATATGGCTGGAATCCGTCCCAGCCATTATGGTAATCCACAGTTCTCATAGATAACTATGGATTCCGTCTCTCCTCCCCGCTCAGCGAATCTGCCGGGCGGGGAGAAAGTGACATGCACATTATCCCCGCAATTACGGCTTGAATAAGCCGTGTGAACCAACCCTAAATAGGGCTCCTGCTGCGTGTTTCGGATCAAGCATGGACATGTTAATTCTGAGAACAGATCCGAAAGACGGATCCGAAAGACGCAATGAAACCCGCATCGGCAATCACTTGTCTGAACGCCGCTGTGTGTTTCACCGTGAAAGCAATGTAAATCACATTGCACATTATTAGATGCATGTTTGGGTCCGTTTATGGTCCGATAAATGGACCCAAACACGCATCTAAAAACGTATTTTCACACAAACTTAACATGCCGTGTGAATATACCCTAATAGTAAGACTATTTTTGAATTTCTACTGTTCTGCTACATTTACTGTCAAATGTCATAGAATTTCTCTAAACAATTCATGGATAAATGTAGTTGACACAGTGGGCTATACAGTAAGTATTAAAACTTTCCAGCAGCAAGACCATGACAACCAGTTAGAGCTCCGATTTTATTTTTCCAGAGCTCTATATGAAATGAAATCTGAGCTCTGATTGGTTACTATGGACAACAAAGACAGTCTTAGGGTTTGTTCACACGGAGTTTTGCCTCTGTATGAATATACGCTTTTTAGATGCATCTCGGGGGCCGACAGGACGGATCCAGAGACACAACTAACAATTAGCAGTGACTTTATCACTGCCGGCAGCGTTCACATGAGAGATCGCCGCTGCGCGTTTGCCTCGCGCCTATCCGGTCCGCTTTATGGACCCGATCAAAGAATTGCATGTCAATTCTTTTTTTGCATCTGCAAGACGGAACTGACAGGCGTGAGGCAAACACGCAGCGGCGATCTCTCATGTGAACGCTGCTGCGTGTTCTTGTTGCCGGCAGTGATAGAGTCACTGCTAATTGTTAGTTGTGTCTCTGGATCCGTCCTGTCGGCCCCCGAGACGCATCTAAAAAGCGTATATTCATACAGAGGCAAAACTCCGTGTGCACAAGCTCTTACTGCTAGACAGTTTTCGTAGATAAAGCCCAGTATGAGTAAGGTCAGCTCTGTAGCAGTGGTTTTGTGGTGGCACATCTTTTGTCTGCTGGAGGCCGAGAGCACAGATACCTCTACCTGCCAACATCAGGACCTACACAGGTATGGGAATCTGTCTGTAAAAATGTATTGTAACACTATTAGAAGAACATAGTTACTACCAATAACACTAATCACGCCATAACTAATACACTCTTTTGGATTGGGTTTTCTGTTGCTTTTTCACAAAAAAATAAAGAAGTCTGCTTAGTTATTGTTGCTAGAGAAAAAACGAAACCTAAAGGAAAGTAAATGAACCCCTGCCTCTCTTGGCTCTGTTAAGAACTGGAGCAATGATGCTCATTTGAACAGAGCCTAAATCAATGAGTCTGTATCAGAGAAATACAGAAAGAAGAGCCACCATATTTCTGATTTTGTAAACACTGGGGTAATATGTTCTCATAAAAGAAAGGTTGGGACAACGCTATTTTTTTTCCTACAGACTATAATGCAGGTTGCACGTCATCATTGCTGCAAAATTGGTGTTTACAAATTAACCTAATTTTTATTTCTACTGTATATTTGGATAAACTTTTAAAGGTTTAAAGATGTCTCATATGATGCAAAAGGGGGAATTAACATGCCTTAAAGGGGGTACTTTTAGGCCCTACCATGACATAAATAATTTTTATTATGGAATGATCTAGTTAGTTTCTTGGTTTAGGGAACCTGTATTAAAGAGCTTGTATAAGAGATCAAGAAATTAATCTAGTTAAAGGAAATGTTCTAAAAAAAAAATCTATAATATCTATCTATCTATCTATATATATATATAATATATATATATATATATATATATTATATATATATATATATATATATATATATATTATATATATATATACCGTATCTCAGCAACATATTCTGCAACATATTCTGCAATGCACAATGCAGAGGGTACAGGTGTGAAGGCCCTACTTACAATCCACATGGAAATAGGGGTGAAAGAAAAGGTAAGAAATGCCTGTGTGTATTTTAATGGAGTGGCGACATGCCATACTAGCACATGACTGCGACAGCCAATCAATGACCTCAGCGGTCATGTGATGTGCATGCTTAAATCCCTCCTGAGGCCAGTCATTGGCTGCAGCCATCATATGACAGTATGGCATGTCACAAGACTGTCGGGAACCACCAAAGCAGTAGATTGAACAGGTGCCTATTGTGTTTTTTTTATTTCATAAAATTTACTGCAGCTAGTTTAATTACTTAAATTATTAAAACACTCCTTGAAGATTTTGCTTGGTTCCATCACATTCTGCCATTCTCCTTGAAATGTCTGATGTGTGTGTTTTATCCATATTCTGGACACCTATATTTAAAGACTGAGATACAGCTCATCCTGTAAGGGTATGAACACCCAGATCTGTGTAATTAAGAAGCAACCTATTCATACTAAGGCAGTAATTCTGTGCCATCTGCCAAACCTTGTAGAGCCTGGCATGGTGCCTGTTGCCTGCTGTAGCTTCTGTTACCCACCTGATCCTTGGAGACCTGCTTTGATGGAGCATTTATGCCAAGCTTTTCCAAAGGATAGACAATCTGTCGTCTTGGTCGCACGGGAACCATGTAATGAAGGGCAGATGTCAGTGAATGGGCACAGGGATTCTTAAACTGAAAGACAACCATCTTCATTTTAGTAAGGAGAATGTCAACTCTGTGCCTCGCAGATGTTTAACAAACACAGAATTCTTAACAGACTTGGCAAATTGAAAGCGGGGGTTAGAGAAAAATAATAACAAGTAAACATAGTGCTAGAGCGGTGGAATGAGTTTCACATGATACCCACCACTAATGAAGATAATTATGAGAGTAATTACATTACCATCTCTGTGGGAATGACAGATAAACAAGTGGCTTGGTTTATGGCATTTTGCTGTACCAGTATGTTTCCCAGGAGCGCATTTTCTCACCAGCAATCATAAATTAGCTCATCTTACCTTCTTACATTTTGTTTCGAGCTTATAGTCAACTTGTGCTACAGTACTGATGTATGAGATAAATGCTACCCTAGCCCTTGTCCATGTGCCAAGTAGTGTAGTGCTCTGAGTTTGTGGAGAGCTTATGGCTTTTTCCACTGTTCATTGACACTGGAAAGGCATAAAGCAGTGTCCAGAATCAGATCTGCTTTTTTCCACCCAAAACAGCCCCACTGTTCTCCATGGATTGTGTCTGGTCTTGCAGTTCAGACTATTTTCTTGAATGGACAATGAAGTCAATGAACAAAAGTGGTGCTGTATCTGTGAATGAAAACCAGTTCCTTCTTTGTAATTCTGGACAATCCCTTTAAAGGAGAATTTTATACATATACAAATGTGGCTAAACATAAATGACCAGGAAACAAAAGGTTCAGTTATGTCCTAAATAGAATGATATCGGGTAAAACTACAGCTGAAAAAAACTTCTGTCTCTGTACAAATCCCTAGTAAGGCTACATTTGAAATATGTGTACAGTTTCGGGGCGGGTGGTATATAGGAAGGAAATAGCTGAGACAGAGGAGGTGCAGACGATCGCATAAGTTCCCAGCACTCGTGAAAATTTTCTTGTGAAAATAAAATGCATGCTTTATTGAGGTCTCAGTAAATACAAATAAAAAAAAAAAAAAAAAGTAAAAAAAAAAAAAAAAAAACAAAAAAAAAAAAAATAAAAGAAAAAAAAAAAAAAAAACACAAAAAATATAAAAAAAAAAAAAAAAAAAAAAAAAAACAAAAAAAAAAAAAAAAAATTAAAAAAAAAACAAAAAAAAAAAAACAAAAAAAAAAAAAAAAAAAAAAAAAAAGAAAAAGAAAAAAAAAAACAAAAAAAAAAAAAAAAATTAAAAAAAAAAACAAAAAAAAAAAAAAAAAAAAAAAAAAAAAAAAAAAAAAAAAAAAAAAAAAACAAAAAAAAAAACAAAAAAAAAAAAAAAAAAACAAAAAAAAAAAACAAAAAAAAAAAAAAAAAAAAAATAAAAAATATAAAAAAAAAAAAAAAAAAAAAAAAAAAAAAAAAAAAAAAAAAAAATGTAAGAACAAAATAGATAACATTTTACGTGTTTCAAGCTTCTTTTCAGGCTCTTATTCGCAGAGGAGGATGACCAAGCTGGTTAAAGGAATAGGTGAATTGTAGTACCAAGACAGGCCATCAAACTTGGCGTCATACAGCTTAGAAAAACATGGCTTTGGGGAGAATTAACCCTTTAACTCACCAACGTCAAAATAATATGGCTCTTTGTTTTTTAACTGCCCTCCTTCGAGAAGCCATAACTAGAGATGGGCGAATTGATTCTAACGAAGTGGAATTCGTTTAGAATTTCAGGAAAACTTCGGTTCGGACCGAAGTCGAACTTTGGGGTACTTCGGGTGAACGAAGTGTGCTTTTGATTGATACACTGGCTGCGAGCACATGGCGCTACCTGGGGCAAAGCACTCTGGGCAGGAAGAAGGGCATAGCCTGCATGACCATGTTTCAGAGATGAAGCAATCAGAGACCGGCGGGATTCTGTGACGTCAAGCACTATATAAGACCGAGCGCGCGCTGGGAAGCTCCTCATCCTCTCATGTGTCATCAGGGAAGGTGCTGCTGCGGGTGATAGCGCTTTATGAAGAATGATTTTTATACAGCGAACGATTTCTGTGGCGGTTTCTCAGCTGGTCTCAGAGACTGTTCTCTGAATGTTCTATTTCTGATTTTTTTGGGGTATTGGATCTGAAATCCAGTGTGCGTCCACTGAAGCTGGCATATACCATTCAATATCCAAGTGGGATCTAAGCCAGTTTCCTGTTGTATTCATTTTAAAGAACTGCTGTTTTAACAATACAAATACCACTCAGTTTTGGCTGCTGAATTTATTGCGCCAATTACATCCAAGGGGTTAATTAAGCGTTGTTTTGCTGGTGTTGCTGTACTCAAAAATAAAACCGTCTTTTTCAACGCCACAAATATATATATTTTTTTTTGGTAGTCTAAATTCACAAGCTAAGGCTAATTACAACTGTAGCTCTTGTTGTGTGGGTAGGAAACACGCAATTTGTAACACGCTACTAGTTTGTGCGGCTTCTAATTCTTTGGCGCCAATTTACATTCCAGGGCGTTAATTTAAGCGTTGTTTTGCTGAGTGTTGTGTGCTGACAAAAATAAACGTATTCTTTTTCAACGCCAGAAATATATATATTTTTTTGGTAGCCTAATTCACAAAGCAAAGGCTAATTACAACTGTATCTCTGTTGTGGGCGTTTAGTACGAAAACACCGCAAATTGTAACACGCTACTAGTTTGTGCGGCTCAATTCTTTGGCGAAATTTACATCCAGGTGTTAATTAAGCGTTGTTTTGATGGTGTGCTGACCAAAATAACCGTTCTTTTTCAACGCTCAAATATATATAAATTTTTTTGGTAGCCTTTTATTTCACTAAGCAAAGGGCTAATTACAAACTGTATCTTTGTTGTGTGGCGTAGAAAACACGCAATTGTTATCACGGTACTAGTTTGTTGCGGCTCAATTCTTTGGGCGCAATTTAATCAAGGGGTTAATTAAGCGTTGTTTTGCTGGTGTGCTGACAAAAATAAACCGTATTTTTTCCAAACGCCAAAATATATATATTTTTTTTGGTAGCCTTAATTCACAAGCAAAGGCTAATTACAACTGGTATCTCTTGTGGTGTGGCGTAGAAAACACGCAATTGTAAACACGCTACAAAGTACTAGTTTTGTGCGGCTTCAATTCTTTGGCGCAATTTACATCCAGGGGTTATTAAGCGTTGTTTTGCTGGTGTGCTGACAATAATAAACCGTTTTTACAACGCCAAAATATATATATTATTTTTTTGGTAGCTAATTCACAAGCAAGGCTAATTACAACTGTATCTTTGTTTGTGTGGTGTAGAAAACACGAAATTGTAACACGCTACTTGTTTGTGCGGTCATTCTTTGGCGGCAATTTACATCCAGGGGTTAATAAGCGTTGTATTTGCCTGGTGTGCGACAAAAATATAACCGTTCTTTTTCACGCCAAAATATATATATATTTTTTTGGTAGCCCTATTTACAAGCAAAAGGCAAATTACAACTTGTATCTCTTTGTTTGTGTGCGTAGCAAACACGCAATTGTAACACGCTACTAGTTGTGGGCTCAATTCTTTGGCGCAATATACATCCAGGGGTTAAAATTAAGCGTTGGTTCGCTGGTGGGCTGACAAAAATAAAACCGGTCTTTTTTCAACGCCAAATATAATATATTCTTTGGTAGCCCTAATTACAAGCAAAAAGGGCTTAATTACAAACTGTATACTCTTGTTGCGTGTGTGGCGTAAGAAAAACACGCAATTGTAACACGATCATTAGTTTGTGCGGCTCAATTCTTTGGGCGCAATTTATATCCAGGGGTTAATTAAGCGTTGTTTTGGCTGGGTTGTGTGACAAAAATAAACCGTCTTTTTTCAAACGCCATATATATATATTATTTTTTTGGTAGCCTTAATTCACAAAGCAAAGGGCTAATTACAACTGTATCTCCTTGTTGTGTGGCGTAGTAGAAAACACGCAATAGTTAAACACGCTACTAGCTTGTTGCGGTCAAATTCTTTGGCGCAATTTACACCAGGCGGTTAATTAAGCGTTGTTTTGCTGGTGTGCTGACAAAAATTAAACACCGTCTTTTTCAGCGCCAAATATATATATTTTTTTTTGGTAGCCTATTCTCAAGCAAAGGCTAAATTACAACTGTATCTCTTTGTTGTTGTGGTGTAAGGAAAACACGCAATTGTAACACGCTACTAGGTTTGTGCGGCTCAATTCTTTGGCACTGCAATTTACATCCAGGGGTTATTAAGCGTTGTTTTGCTGGGGATGTGCTGACAAAAATAAACCTGTTTTTTCAACGCCAAATATATATATATTTTTTTGGTAGCCTAATTTACAAAGCAAAGGCTATCATTACAAACTGTATCTCTGTTGTTGTGGCGTAGTAATAACACGCAATTGTAACACGCTACTAGATTTGTTGCGGCTCATATTCTTTGGGGAAGTTTACATCCAGGGGTTAATTAAGCGTTGTTTTTGCTGCTGTGCTGACAAAAATAAAACCGTCTTTTTCTACGCCAAATATATATATTATTTTTTTGGTTAGCCTAATTCACAAGCAAAGGCTAATTTACAACTGTATCTCTTGTTGTGTGTTGGCGTAGAAAACACGCAATTGTAACACGCTAACAAAGCTACTGTTTGAGGGGCTCAATTCTATGCGCAATTTACTCCAGGGGTTAATTAAGCGTTGTTTTGCTGCTGTGCTGACAAAAATAAAACTTCTTTTTCAACGCCAAATATATATATTTTTTTTTTGGTAGCCTAATTCACAAGCAAAGGCTAATTTCAACTGTATCTCTTGTTGTGTGGCGTAGAAAACACGCAATTGTAACACGCTACTAGTTAGTGGGCTCAATTCTATTAGCGAATTTACATCCAGGGTTAATTAAGCGTTGTTTTGCTGCTGTTGCCGTGACAAAAATAAAAACCGTCTTTTCAACACCGAAAAATATATACATTTTTCTTTGTAGCATAATTCACATGCGGAAGGTAATTAAGCATGTTTGTGCTTTTACATTTAGTAAACACACAGTGCTTGTAAAACGACACAATACAAGTAAATTTTTTCTGGCCATTTGTGGAGCGCAATTTATATCCAAGGGTTCACCAAGCTTGTTACTGGGTTCATTTGGAGTCAGTCAAAAACAGGGTGTTATTTAGCATATACAGGATAGCTTCATCAAACGTGTCTGTACATTTTAGAACTAACTGTTTGGTCAGGTAGAGAGGTGGGCAGGCTCTGCAAACTGCGTCGTGGCAGTGGCACAAACACTTTCAGAAAACGGGCCCAGGTCACAGCACAGCAAGGGGACGTCGCCAAGCAGGGGTCACTCGGTGAGGCCACAACTGCCGCTGTCATCTAGCGGCCGTGTGTTGTTCAGCAAACCAAAGGTTCTTGATTGGTTGACTATAGGTCATCCTCCTTCCTCCCAGATGACATCTGACAACCCAGCCAAGAGTCGGTGGGAACTCAGACACAACACTTAGTTGGCTTGGCCGGGAGCGGTGGTCAGCGGCCCTCACCTGTCCTCCAGGCCCGCCTCTGTCACCATACCAGTTCCCATCAAGCCAGGGATCTTACTATGTGGTCTGGGCTCAGCGGCCACGTATATAGCGAGGGAATGAACAATTTGAGAGGGAGGGAGACAGCAGCTAGTGGCAGCTAAAGAAATGGGGCCAATTTAATATTACCCCCCAGCTTATTGCAGTTGGCGGCAAAGTATAGATGTGGAGGAGTGGCCATGGGAGGTCAAGTGGTGAGAGGTCAGCTCGGCTTACCAAAGGGTCCGGTGGATGAGGCACAGTATGTGACGTGAAACACTAATAGATGCATGATTGTAGCACGACAGCACTTGGGGAGCCGGGTGACGCAAGGGCTTCATCATCGTCAGGAGAAAGAGGGCGTCAAGCTGCGCGTCAGGACAGCGGCGCAGCCAGCAAGTGGGTTGATGTGGCGTGAGGTCAGCTGGGTAGCCAGCTGTGTTAGGTCGGGAGCAAGCGGCCACGGGGTAGAAAACCCGCTTCGGCAGGTCCAAGACAGTAGCGGACAGGGGTCTCAGCGAGGGCAGCGGCGAGCAGTTAGTAGTCACTCAGTGCGGAGGCTATTGGCGGTAAAAATCCAAGTACTCGGCGGTGTGGCAGTTCTTTGCTAAGAACCGGAGGAGCCGAATATGGGTGTATATGTAGAATCTGTGGGCAGAAATGTGAAGCGTGGCAAGGGAAGCTAAAAGTTGGCACAACGGACCTGCGTGTCAACACATGGCAGCGTCACCTCATCCGGTGGCCTGGATAGAAACGTGGCTCAGATGTGGTGGTTCCATCCTGCCGCTGCCAGCAGCAGCAGCGGCCAGTCGGCAACGCATGCCATTTCAGCAGTCAAGGCTTCCACCAACCTACTGCAGAAGGCAGCTGTTTCTCTTTGACATCCTCTTCCCGGTCCAGATGCTCCTGCTCCCTCGCTACTCATGGCGCCAGCGTCGTTCAGAAGAGGCGATTGTTAAAGAGGACAACAGTTTGCTGTCCAACCATCCTAAGGTGCTGCAGCCTTGACGTGCTCCTGTCCAAGTTGTTGGTACTGGTCCCTTCCCTTTCCAAATGGTGGACTTGCAACCATTCAGGGAACTAATGGCTTTGTGCACGAGCGAGAATGGAGAGTTCCAAGCCGTAATTTCTTTTCCAAAAAGGCAGTACCAGCACATTTCATAAATATGTAGAACAGAAGTGGGTCAGTCCTTGAGCTTATCGGTTTGTTCCAGGTACACTGGCAGCGCGGACGTTCTGGAGTGTTAACTACGGTCAGGGCCCAGTAACATGTCCTTTCGGCCTCCACTGGGTGAATGTTGCTTCCTGCCCAGGCACACCAACAACTTGGACAGGAGACGCCTGCTTTCTCTCCACGTTGTCAAACTGTGCTCCTGACGCCAATGTCCGACTCCTCCTCTCCACCTCACCACCATATCAGCCTCCACAATTACTGCTCAATTCAATACCACAATGTGTAGGGACACAGCGGTTTGTGTCACGCAGTCTACACCTAATTGCCTCGGCGACGAAGTCACACAGGGGAGGAACTGCTCCGCGTCATGCAGCAAGAAATACGATGTGTGCTTTCTCCGCGCCAACTGCAAAATCGGATCCATTGGTGCAGGACAATGGGAGGAACATGTGTCCGCGCTGCACGAGGAGGGATGGTCCATGCGCCCTGGCCATGGCCACTGTGTTCATCTGGTTGTAAAAGGTTCCTGAAGTCTTCCACCGATCTTCAGAACATCTGAAAATGGCCAGGGAAATGTGCATGACACTTTATTCCATTCGTTACAAGCCAGGAACACCCTCCTCGAGTTTGCAGCGGCAGAACGGCCTCCCCCAACACGCTCTGAATATGCGATGTTTCCACCCGCTGGAAATTCCGCCTGCACATGTTGGAACGACTGTATGAACTGAGAAAGGCCGATTATCGATTTTTTGATGATCCAGGCAGAACAGAAGTAATCCCACTGTGTAACTTTGATGGTCAGCCTAGTGGCAGCTCATGCGTGACACTGCCGTTTGTAGAGGCCATTTCGAGGTGGCCAGTTTATTTGTCTGTCGCAGGATACGGGGCATGATAATAAACGTCATTTCCAATGCTTAATGTCCTGGAACAGATGCTGAAAAAAATCTGTTGGGCAGGGGACCTGGAGATGTGGCGGACTACATCATCGTGGGCCACATGAGTCGGTGGGGATGAAATGGAGGAGGAGGTGGAGGGAGGAGGACATTGGAGCAGAAGCATTGTCTGGTGAAATGAGTGGATTTTCTACCCAGGTGACAAGAGTGGAGGAGCAGGAGCATCTGGAGGTGGTGGATGGAGTTGAGGGAAGACGAGGCAGATTGACTCCCAAGCACCGTGGCCAGTATACAGTGGAAAATGGAGGCAGGGAGCCCTCGGAGTCACTTGTGCAGATGTCCCGCAGCATTGCTTATTTGCTGGCTAGTGACAGCCTAGAATAGTCAGCATCCGGCAGAGGGAAGCGACTTCTGGCTCTCCACCTATTGGACCTCGCTATCCGGTCAAAAATGGGGAGCCTTTTTCCCAGCTATTGAGAGGGAAGACCAAAAACTTTTCAAAAATAAAAAATACTATATGGAAATCCTCCGTAATCAGTTTGGCGCTGCCTATGTGCGGCATCGTCCCTCCTCTGAACAGGTCTGACCGGTGGGGTTCCCTCAGCGCTCACCGTACTACTGCCGCGGCTGCTGGGGGAAGGTGGGGGGGTGGGGGTTAGGAGCTAGTACCAGCCTCCATCAGCAGTAACCTAAGTCTGAGTCACTAGTTGAGCAGCTTACTTCACCCGGCCTAGTGAGGGAGGGCAGTAACCAGCAGCAGCAGCGCAGCAGCAGGACATGGGCATTCCCTGAACCAAACAGGTTGTGGCCTACTTTGGGACAGCACTCTGCCACCCCCAGTTTAGAAGATCCGCTGGGACTACTGGGCAGCCAAACTGGATGTGTTGGCCGAACTTGCGAGTTTGCAGTGGAGAAGGAAGTGTCCTTGCCCCGGCCAGTTACGTGTTGGGAATCTGAGCGGGTGTTCAGTGCGGCGGGGGGCCATGTTACCCCAAGACGAACCCGTCTTGTTCCACGCGGAAATGTTGAACGACTGACCTTTGTCAAGATGAAATTCAGGCGTGGATCGGCCAGGTTTCCACCACACCAATGACTTAGGCGTCAGTCTGAGGTTAAAAACTACCTGCCTCAGCCACCTATTTCTTGATGCCGCCCCCGCCTGATGCCACACATCTGCTGATAGTTTCTCCATTCTGCCTACCACCGTCCTTTTACCAGGGACTGTATTGCCACCACTCAACACTTGTCATTGTGACACTTATGGCTAATGCTGATGCTGCTGTTGGTTGCCGTCGTGACATACAACTGTGTCATTGTGCCACTCTGCGGCCCTGTACTGTTTTGCACCTCCAGAATGTCATTGTGACACTCTCTGGACCTCATTGATGTTGCTCCTGTCATCACCTTCCTCTCTCTGGTCAGTGCGCCACTGCCTGGGACCTCATGCTGCTGCCGCGCGTGCCCTCCGCTCTCAGTCATTGTGCCGCTCATGTGGGCCTAATAAAATTTTGCACTTGCAGAATGTTCCATTGTTGCCACTCTCTGACCTCATGCTGTGCTGTGACTCCTGTAGTGCCCTCCACACTGTGTAATTGTTGCCACTGTTCTGACCTCATATGGCTGCTGGCGTGACTCCACACGGGTATTCATCTAGTGCCACTCTGTGGCCTAATATGTTTTGCCGCCTCCATAATGTCATTGTGCCACTGCCTGACCTTCATATGCTGCCGCCGTGACCACCAAACTGTGGTGTGATTGTGCCACTCTGTGCTAATACTGTCTTGCGCCTCCATTAATGTCATTGTGCCACTGCCTGACCTCATGCTGCTGCCGCCGTACCCTCCGCTCTCAGTCATTGTGCCGCTCTGTGGCTAATTACTATTTTCCACCTGCAGGATGTCATTGTGCACTCTCTGACTATGCTGCTGGCTGTGACTCCTGTCGATGCCCTACACACTGTGTCATTGTGCCACTGGTCTGACCTCATGCTGCTGCCGCCGTGACAACTCCACATGTGTGATTGTGCCATCTGTGGCCTAATCTGTCTGTGCGCCTCCATAATGTCTTGTGCCACTGTTTCTGCCTCTATGCTGCATGCCGTGACCTTCCACACTGTGTGATTGTGCCACTCTGTGGCCTATACTGTCTTGCCGCCTCCATAATGTCCATTGTGCCACTGTATGACCTCATACTGCTGCTGCCGTGACCTCCACACGGTATCATTGTGCCACTCTGTGGCCTATACTGTTTTGCGCCTCCAGAATGTCATTGTTGGCCACTGCCTGGACCTTCATGCTCTGTGGCTTGCCGCCAGTCACCTCCACACTCTATCACTAATGTTGCCACCTGAGCTCTCAGCTTGTTTTTTTCCAGCTTTCGCTAGGCATGACTTATCAGGATACATTTCCCGCTAGAGTTTTTTGGTCAGTTTTGCCCTCTTAAGTGCCCAGGAATTTTATAGTGAAGCGTGATTCTAAGAGGGCGGCAGTCATGTGCGTGTCATACTAAAAACACAACATTGTATGAATGACAAACCAAGCTCCCTCTGCATATTTAAGCATGGCACAACGTTATAAAGCACCCAGCAGGCTCTGGGCAGCTGTGAAATAGACTGTTTTTAACGTGATTGTGCCGAAAGTAATTGGTCCGAAAACGGAAATTTTGTCAGAAATTCGGCGAAGTGACCGAACCGAATTTTTGAGAAATTCGGCCATCTCTAGCCATAACTTTTATATTTTTCCACCTACATAGACATATGAGGGCTTTCATTTTGTGGAACAAGATTCACTTTCTAATGTCTAGTGTCATTGACCGTGCCAAAGAATACACTGGGAAACAGAAAAAAGATTTTAAATGGGGGAAAAATTTGAAAAAAAATGTACTTGCTCCATGTTTGCAGGGTTTTTTCCCCACAGCGTTCACTCATGGGAATGAATGTTGTGTTATCTGTATTCTACAGGTTGAATTCTGGCAATACCAAATATGTAGGGTTCTCGTTATGTTATAGTACCATAAAAAAAATACAAACATACAATTTCGACAGTTTTCAACATATGGGATAAATGATGTTGTATTGTAATATATCAGGCTTTTACAGATGCAACAATTCCAACTATGTGTAACTTTTTTTTATTTCTTTTATTTGTAAAATGGCAAAAAGGGGGGTGATTTAATATTTTTTTATTTTTTTATACTTTAAAAAGTTTTTTTTTTTCTCACAGTAATATTGAGTCCCATTAGGGTACTTGACTACTATGGGGCTTGACTGTCAGTACACTCTATTGCATTGCAGACATGGCGGAGATGGAAGGTATTTTTTCTTTTAATGTGGGGCCACAATCGCCATGGTGTCTATGGGGTTAAACAGCAGAGATCAGAGTTGGCTCTGATATCTGCTGTTAGTCGCCTCTGTCAGCCAGCGTATGTAACAGGTTTGGCGAGTGAGCCCGCTCCACATCCCTTAACCTCCCAAAATAATGCATGTCATGGGGGGTTAAGGGTAATTCTTGAACAAATATTACAGACAGTATCAGATCTTACAGATTCTTTTTACACCTAGACCTGTAACCATGACAAGGGGGCATCATCTACATTTAGAGCAGTGTTTCTCAACTCCAGTCGTCAAGACCCACCAAAAAGGTTGTTTTAGGCTACCCCAGAATGATGACATTTTATTAATATGTTGGATAAAGATGAATACCATAATTATATATGTGAAAGGGAAAATTGAAAAATATGTTGGTGGGTTTGGGACGGAGCGAGAAAACTGATTTAGAGGAAAGAAGTTTTCAACATCATCGTAGACGGTGATTCTTATTGTAAGAGCGGTGATACTATGGAACTCCCTGCCACAAGAAGTTGTAATGCTGTATGCAATAAACAAGTTCACAAAGAGCTTAGATGTCTTGAAAAATATAATACTATAGTTTATGATTACAAGATTCTGGAGATTGGACGTTGATCCAGGAATTTATTCTAATTGCCATAATTGGAGTCTGGAAGAATTGTTTTCTCTTGTATGGGGTAACTGGCATCCTCTTCTTAGAAGTTTAGCTTCCTCTGGATCAACACTGTAGGATTATAAATTGGACTTGATGGACTGTGTCTTTTTCCAATCGTATATCCTATGTTACTACAGTATGTAACAAAGGAAGTAATTCTCACCTTATCACTTCCCTTCCACTCCCATTCTCCAGTGATGATTTGTCACCATAATAAGTAATTGCTGTAGCCAATGCCACTGCAGTGGTGGACATGTTGAAACCACTGAGATCCTGACAACATTTCATCACTGGAACAGGAAGAACGGAGGCTGGTGGGGACTCAGGGGGGGTGTTAGCATGGGAGCTCAGGGTATTGTTAAGGTGAATACTATTCCTTGTGTAATTTTACCCCATGGTAAGCTGTTTGTTTGAAAAAAATTGAAAGATAACCATGCGGTTGGATGACCTCTTTAATGATAGATAAGCAGACAGCACTGTTGTCTAGTATCTAAAGGATATGTCCATATGTCTGGACAGTGGGACCTGTAGATTACTTTATACGTAAATCTTTATACATATCTGCGGATTTCTGTATAGCTGGGTAGAAGATCATGACGCATCATGATGGCAATGATACAATATTGCAAGAGAAAATTCCATTTTATCTTTATCACCCTACAAGGCTACTTCTCTAAACCACTTTTTACTACACAACTTGAAAAATAGAGCTAGAGTCGCATTTGGATCCCTGTAATTTCTACTGTGTTTGCTATTTAGTAGCTAATTATCTACATTTTTAACACTTTTATTTTAAACCAATAACAGTTTAATTATGTACAGTAAGTTACCTGATTTTTGTCATAGGGAGGATATACAGGGTAATATAGAGAAGACTTGTGGGATAAGCGGAGAATCTCTTTCAGGAAATGTCTGCTGTTTTTTTTTAAAAAACAGGTTGAGAGCAAAAGGGTGGGATCCGGTATTCCTGATGAGGGGCTGAAGTAGATAAAATCTTCAATGTTGTAGTGTGAACGAATGTACTCAAGTCCTAAAAGAAAGGGAACAGTAAATGAAACACAGATAATACACCTGTACACAGGTACACACACACTAAAGTGATCTTGTATAGTGTAACAGAGTGAATTTCTAGTATAGCAACCATCTATTATTTGTAGGTCTTTGAAGACATTGTTCAATTTCTCTTTTAGACCAATGGAACCAAACTACTGAACAACCGTTTTGTAGATAAGATAAGAATGGTTACTCATTATCAATAAGACTCTTTGGGATGTTTACAAGCATACAAAAACGAATCATAAGTTCGGCGCTTTTAAAAGGGTTTTAAAACCCTGAAAAAACCCATGGTTTTGATGTCCCCTAGACTTTAAGAGAAAAAACAACCTGTAGCGCTCATTTTCTGGCCCAGCGTATTTAGGGAAATTTTTGCTAATACGCCCGGGATTTTTAGTTTTTTTCCTCGGACCGGTTTCCCATACAATCAGTTGCATGGGCTGACAGCAAGAAGACGAGAACCGGCTCCGGTTTTTACAAATACAGTGACAAAAACCGCGGTCGTGCATCGGAGAAATAAACGGTTGACTTTCCAACAGTTTTTGTCCGATGCTGTGTGGATCAAGCATTTATATGTGACTCACCTCCTACTAGTCATCTGGATACTGCCATGTCTGTGAATGGCCATATAGTCTAAGCCCCGGTGATGGATTAAATTCCCCCGAAAGGCTACCATCAACTACAACCCCTGGGGTGAAATCTAGATTATCTTTCATGCCCAATTGCGGAACAGATTGACGTAACCCCCAGAATTTTAAAAAGGGATATGGCAAGATAGCCCAAAAAATTTGTACTACGTGAAGGTCCCACCTCTGTGGCCCTGTCTGAAGAACAGGTTCCCCCATACCCTGTTCCCGTTTTTCCTTTAATAATTGAACAAAAGGTGGTTTGCATTGACTTTCCCCGCTGATTCTATGGAAGTCAAATTTACCTATCAACATTTAGACTAAGGCCCATGTAAAGAAAACGGGTTTTGGGCTAAAACCACTTTTTTGCCTAAGAACCAGGGGGAAAAAAATGGTTTTAGACCCAAACCTTTTTTTAACATGTGGATACTGTTTTTAATTTTGGCAACATGCCTGAGATGTGAATATGTGTTTTATAGTATAGATAGATCAAACATCAACATAAAGGAATATACCTCTTCATTTCTGAGAACGGCAATACCAACAATCTGATCTGCTACTTCTGCCACAAACGCCTGCACAGGTGTCCCATCCTTAAAAACAGTAATATAAAAAAATCAGAAAAACAATGAATCCACAAATGCAGTATTATAAAATACACCTCACAGTCATTTTATGCGCATCAGATGGATATAAAAAAGTAAGGACGACATGTCCCAATATGCAAACACCGTTTTTTTTAAATCTATTTTGCGCCAAAAACACTTTTGACGCCATATTCTCAATGTAAATGAACTGTCGTACACCAAAACTAGGTGCATTATACGTTGGGCACAACACATTGTAATGTGTCATATAGTAAAGGGGTTTTGCCATGAACTCATGTTGACGTGGGATCCTCCAAAATGGGTAATCACTTTTCTAAATATATGTGATTATAAAACGTGTAGCCTATGAGAGCTACAGCCTGACTAAGATGCCCTTAGTTTCCTGACTGTTTACATTAGCTACGAAGAGGAGCTGACAGGAGCTGATCTGGCTGCGCCTGCGTTGTTTGATGGCAGAGCACATGAACGAGCTTTGAAGGGAGTGGGAGAAAAGAGCGTGTGTCTTTTATATAGAGAATCCACTGGTTGTAATGTAATTATCTGAGTACACATGAAGACACTCCCTGGCTCCCTGCTCAGCCCTCCTCGCCCCCCTGCAGCAGTCCGTGATCAAACAAAAGAATGCTGCCTGCTTGGAACTTATCTTCTCTGCTGAGCAGATAAGAGGGAGAAACAAAACCCCTTGTGCACAATACAGTTATCCTCTGTGGATTAGCCAAACAATGTTTACTCAACTACAGAGACTGAGTATCAGCCTCCAGAGAGTGCATGGGAGGTGGAGCGATGACATCACAGAGGAGGTACATGTTTTTTAAACACAGGAACACAACACCACTTTTCTCAAGACTTTAGATCATAGTATCAGCCTGTTAGGTGAGGAAATCACTTCTTGGCAAAACCCCATTAACAATGATACGCTGTGTGGCTCCATAACGCAATGTGCCTATTGAGGAACATAACATTTACTAGTAATGATACGTTATGTGCCTCAGTAGGCGCATTACATACACTACCAATGATATGTTATGCGCCACGATTTGTGCAATGCGCCTCAATAGGCGCAATGCGCCTTTTTGGCGCATTAAGTTTACTATGCAAGGTATACCAGACACCAGATTTTTGAAAGGGTCGTACTTTCTGCCGCACTTTACACTTATTTAATGCACCACCAATTTTCGGATATGTTTGCCTTCTTTGAAATTTCTGATGCTAAATGATTTCATCAGAACAGTTATTTTCTCAGTACTGTGCAGCAATGTGATGCTCTCTGGATAAAATTGCAGTCAATTGTAATCAAACACCTCTTAAACTCAGGACAGATTTCCAACTAATAACTGTGGTCAGCTGCTAATACAAAGTCATTTGTAGCTTGTCCTAATCACCTGAAACTTTTTTAAATCCCAGGGCTGAACAGTGCATACATCCATGAAATGCTTTGATTTTCTTTCCCGTAATTATGACCTTTCTTATTTACAGCAGAAGAATCTATAACTTTCAGCGTTTCTGACAGGAAAGTGTCCCTTTGCGCTGCATGTAGCACTAAATATTGACTTTAAATTTAGCAATGTAATAGATGACAGTGATAACAAGTGCAGGGATGAGTTCATCAATTTCATACAAATTCTAAATGATTCCACTCACAGCATCCCTTCGCGCTTCATTGTAGATTTTCAGGTCATCCAATATGCTTTCATGGAGATGTAGGCTTGCAATTAGCTTCTGAACTGCTGCTACATCACTGGACTTTGCTGCCCTCACCTGTAACAGGCTGAAATAAAAGTAAGAACTCATGTAAATGATTAGTTGATGACTGCATGAAAGCTAATTGCAGATTAACTGTACTAATGCAGCCTATTATGAAGCAGGAGCTGGTGCACACACAATGTTCAATGCAAAGGCCCACAGGAGCTGTTCTTTCAGGACCATTATTCCGAGGCAGGAAGTAACACTGAGAAGCTGGTGGAAATACAGCTACAATACCATTAGCACATTAATCTCTTTGGCTTTTTAGTACTTATGCACACAGTCTGGTTTAGATCTCAGAGGGAATGCTGTATAGCACGGCACTGGGATAATGAAAAACCCACACTTTCATGTCTTATCAGAATACAAAGAATGTGTTTCAATAAGATCAAGGATTTTACTATGTGTTTTTGTGATGTAATTACTATGCTTAAACTTTTTTTTCCCTATGGCTGTTCTCCAGAATAGAGCAAGTGTTGCTAAATCAACTAAATACAGTGGTCTGTATACTGTGTTAAAGGTTTGTCCCTACACTTTCTTGGACTATTGGAGTGGATCTGACATGGATGTTTGTTTTTAGCGGCTCCTGATCAAGATAGGCCATCAGCATTAGATCTGTAGATCTTTTGAGACCCCTACCGTTCAACTGTTTGCAGAGATTGGAGCTCTCAAGCAACCCCTGTATCCTGATTTATATTTAGTAGCAGCTTTGTGGTTACAAAGGGCAATTACTATTCATTCTAGATCAGATGTTAGGCACCTACCATGCAACCGCCGCAAAAACACTTTCAGTGTGGATCAGCTGAGAACTCGTTTGAAGAGGAGTGGTAATTGAAAGCCTCTCTATACATTTTTTTGGGCTGTTTGGCATCATCAGGCGGGGTATATTGTATTTTCTGAAAGAATGTGTCTTGTCAAGGGTGCCATCCAGGCAGTATTGAAAGTACTCCTGTTGGGGACCCTGATCAAATATTTTTTTTAAAAAGGAGATCGCTGATTTGGTGCAAAACAGGAACTGGTAATGGGCAGAGGGCCAAGATGCTTCAGCTGCATGGGGCACTGAAATTTATTATGGCAGAGAGGAGTCTAGTAACCTGCTAGTATCCGCTATCTAGTTACCTAGAGCCTTGTTAGTAGTATTTTTGGTTCAGGGTTTTCAGTATTGCTGAGGCTTATCTTGATTATTTATGGGTCCTAATCCCCTCTTGTTTTTTTTATCAGGGTCAGTTGTAGTTTGGGGATATTTTTCATAGAGAATGTAGGGTCTGTTGTTTGGTATTAGAGCCATAGTTAAGTATAGGTCTAGAGAAAATTCAAGGAGACAATTCTCATTTGTCATTGTTCTGCTTTTGAATCAAATTAATTTGTAAAATCATTCTCACCCATGTCTCTGCCATCAACTGCCTTTTTGTCTTAAAATTCCGCCATATAATGGTGACTCCTATTTCGTTTTGCCCTTCCTACATACTTCATATAATGATTTGCACGTGACTTTATAGTCTACATCCCATCGACAATATTAAGTTCTGTTTTGATGTCTGTCAACCAGTGTCATTACACGTAAATGGTAACAGAGACAGCAACTGATAATTGGGGCCGCCCTTTTAGGGGCAATAACTCCAGTTATAGACAGGATGTGAATAGGGATATTGCCAGGGATAGTATTCAATTGCCCCATTATATTCTCTACAGAAGCAGCTGGAGCATTATTGGAATATTTTTGTTATTTTATATTTGTAGAAATTAATTATTAATCTTTGCTAATTTGGGTATTTTTCTATCCTTAGTGTGGCTTCTGGTCCCTATATATTGTGATACTGTGGCATTGTTTCACAGAGTCTTGTATTATTTTAGCCTTTCTACTGCATAATATACATAATTTCTTTTTTAAATATATAAATAAAACTGATATTTTAAAGGAAGTTCTTTTTTTGGCAATGATGTACATGCAAGGTATTACAGCCTCTTTCCATTCACTTGAATGGGAAGGGGCTACCTTGTCCTGCACAGCTGCTAACTGGTGGGGATGTCAAGAATCGGCCAACCTCACAAATCAGATATTGATGGCCTATCCTGAAAACAGGCCAACATTAATGTCATTTTAAAAAAAAACCTTCCCTGCTTTTGAAGACTCTGGTCAATTCCTACCCACTTCCTCAGGTTTTAAATCAGTGCAGTGTGCTTTGAAGCAGGTATCTTCGCTCCCTGAAGTGTGCAGGTCTGAACAGGACCCAATAGAGAGGTAACAATAGCGTAGGACCCACCTGTACTGAGGTCCCGGTGAAGTTGCAGAGGTGGGCTTAAGCATTTTTGGCCAAAAGTGTGAACTAAGAACCTCACATTTTTTCATGTATCCTAGTTGGCAGTAATGCTTTTTCCAAATTTCCTATGTCCTCTTTAATAGTTTCCTTAGTCCAGTGTGCCACTGTTATTTGAATTTGAATGTCTATATGTACTGCTGCCACACCAGTGTGCATTTGTTTTTTTTCAAACAAAGTTTTTTGATGTGCAAAACCAAGTGTTGTTCCCTATAAACGGGTCTAGAAAACTGAAAGCTGCACTGAGATTGACTACTATGAGCAAAAAGGAGAATATTATTGTTAGGCATTGTTAATAAAAGAGACCCAGTATATAGTATAGTATGAAAAATTAAAGCACAACATTTACTTGATTCTAAAGAACCCTTACATTCTTTATGGAGATATACCATACATAATTCCAAATTGGTACTCACATAAAAATTAGGCAACATTGAAATACCATTAAGTGTTAAATACAAACACTTAATATGTATTATACATATACATGTGATCATCTACTGTGGACTAAGTATGTATATTTTATTTTCTCCAAGACACTGCCAGAGATGTAATGATCAGAAGACATCATATTAATTAAGCTCAGTGTACTTATCTCGAGGATCTATGCTCATTAATTAAAGCTTAGTCCCATGGCTCTGATGAATGTCTGGATTCTGTTAGCCATTTGATTAACTTCATTACTATTTTGCATCCACTTTCTGCATACAAATATAGAATTCAAGCACAATGGTGTAAAAAAAAGCTTAAAAATGTGTAATAATCACTGTGAATTAGTATAGTTGCTTACTTAAAATGTTTACTAATAAAGGATACACAAGATGGTTAAGGCAATAAGAATTTTCTAAGGTCATTCCTAATTTATGATCCAAGAAGAATACAATTACATTGATATTGAATTAAACACCTCTACAATGCAACATCCATCTTATGCATGGAGAGAAAACCACTAATGAGACTAATTATCATCTCTAATTATCAGCTTTGTGTGTTGGATTATAATAAACCCACATCATCCCTATATGAATAGATTCAGTGAGGATTTATTTACTGACTGATATTCTTCCTTCTGAAACATATGCAGTACATTGTACATGAAAAAAGGTCACATTATTTGCAGCTTACTGAACATTATATGCTGAGCTGGTAAGTAAACCCCTCTAATGTTCAGGATAGGTCAAAGCTTAAAGGGAACCTGTCACATAGGTGATGCCCCCATTGCTGAGGAAAGCACTAGCTAGTGTCAGACCTGCTGTTCCCAGCGCTGTGTCCATTATTCTGTAACATTATGTAGTTTTAGCGTATTTAATGCTCAAATCTGCAGTTTTCAGACAGAAAAGAGATCTGCTTATTCATGAGCAGGTGCTAGTCCCGCCCACCCAATGCTAGCCCCACCCACCTGACAGTTATTCAAATGTTTCTACCTATTCAAAGTAATAGGTTAATGAGTTATGAAGTGGGCGGGGCTAACCTCAGGTGGGCAGGGTATGAAAAACAGACTCTTTTCGTAACTCTTTTCTGGCTGAAAACTGCAGATTTGAGCATTAAATACTATAAAACTACATAATGTTACAGAATAATGGACACAGCGCTGGAAACAGCAGGTCTGACACTAGTTAGTGCTGCCCTCAGCAAGGGGGGCATAATCTCTAAGCTTTAAAACATGACCAGAATGATGATTCTAGCTGTGATTTAGCCTGAGTTAGAGCAGGTTGAACTAGAAGCTACTTATACTTCAGCCAATGTGCAGAGCAAATCCAGTGATGGACAAGGATGCGGCAGGCAGGGAGAGGATGAAAATCTGTGATCCTCCTCATGTCTCTGCAAAACCTGGTTCACATTTGTGTCAGAGGTTAGAAGCCTCGGTGACAGATTCTGTAAAAAATTAAAGAAAAACAGTATGTGGCGCTATTTTTTTGTTCAAGTGACAGACACCATGATGGGAACCTGACAAACCCGTTATAGCCAACCGGGTCCACTTGGCAGGCCATGAAACGGATCTGTGCCCCTATTTTTTCATTTTTTTATTTCTATGATGAAGACAAAAATGGAAGTAACAACACAAATGTGAACCAGGTCTAAGGGTTTGCTCACACAGCGTTTTTGGGTCCGATTTTCACTCTGTGTTGGATCCGAAAATCGGATCCGAAAATGTTGCAGCAATCGGATCTAAAACAGATCCAACACGTATCCAACACGCAGCTGTGCGTTTGGCAGCGTGTTGGATGCAGCAGGATCGCACCCTATACTTTTAAATAGGGCTCCTGCTACATCTTTCGGACCAAGAATTGACCTGTCAATTCTTGGAATGGATCTGAAAGACGCAGTGAGACGCGCATCGGTGATCACTCGTGTGAACGCTGATGCATGGCTCATATTAAAAGCAATGTAAAATCACATTGCTATTTGTTAGCTGCGTTTTTGGGTTCATTTGGGGTCCGACAGACGGATTCAAACACGCAGCTCAAAAGCGTATGTAACACGGACGAAAACACGCCGCGTGAACATACCCTAAGGCTATGTTCACACGGCTTAAAATGGGATGTAAATACGGGGCGAGATACATCCCAGTCATTACAGTAATCCACAGTTCTTATACAGAACTATGGTTTACGTCTCCTCTCCCTGTTCGCACAATACGGCGAGCGGGGAGAGAAGTGACATGTCAATTATTAATGGCGTATACGTGAATAATGAATGTCTATGGGGCCGGCGGGCTGCCGCACCCCCCACCCCAACCCCCCACACCCCGCTCCCGAGCACACGCCGTAATTGCGGGCAAAATACGACCCGCAATTATTGCCGTGTGAACATAGCCTAAGGCTTCAGATGACCCAGGGGGTTTGGGATGAAGAGGTAACATGGTCTTTTGCTTATGTAATAAATCTACTTATCAATCAAAATGCATATTTGCTACCTATTTGTGATGTACAGCACTTGCTCATTTAATCACTCCTCTGCACTTTCGTGGTTGTTTATTGACTCAAAGACACAGCCATTTAAACCTTTTGTGGTTTCACAGAGAAAAATACAAAGTACACAAAATTGGTATCACAGCATCTACAACTGCCCATGCTATAAAAATAATAGTATTATTTTATTTATCCTTCGAAAACGACAAGTCATCCTGAAAAAAGCCATCAAACAGCTTGTCGATGAAAACATGAAAATACCATGGGTCTGCAAAGTGGTGACACAAAAAACAGATTATTTTAAAAAAATGTTTTTATTGTGCAAAACGTAACAAAAAAATAAAATTGTGGTACTGACATAACTAATTACACGTGAACTTAAATTAGCATATTATTTATATTTCACATCAGAAAATAAAAATAGATCCCAGTAATCATTGTTTTGTTTTCTCAACACACTTGTCCAAAAAATGATAAAAGTTATGTACTGCATTATATGCACCCCAAAATTCAAAATTTCAGGCAGTTGCAAAGAAAAAAATATATATAAAAAAACTACCACTAACATAAGTTTTCTGTCATTTATATATTGTAATCAACAGTAAAATCTTTTCAAGCGAGCTTCTCAATTTTAATTTATTTCAGGATGTGTAAGGTGTTTATTATGCATCAGCAGTTCGTGAAAAGTTTTCTTAGTGGTGGGCAGGACCTTTTAATGGATTTTTTTTTTTCTCATTCAAACATTTTATTAAAGAAGTTATGAGAAGTACAAAATAAGGCATGGCATAAAGGTCATACAGTATAACATTGATATATTGCGTTTACAACCAGAAATGGCAGCATATCGCCTGAGGAGAAACACAGAGAAAGGAACATCAACATGTGCACTCAGCGTCATGAGAGCTTAAAGGGAAAGAAAATAAGGGGAAGGAAGGGGAGGAGGAGAGGGAGAAAAAAAGGGGGGGGGGAGGAAGGGAAGGGAAAGGAAAAAAAAAGGGGGTGAGAGGATCTCCAGAATAGAGAGGAAACATATTAGCAAGTACAACCACATTTATGAGTCAGGTGCCAAATGCCAGGCCAATTTCCAGCTGCAGCGCCCGCCCAAAAGCCCCAGGTCAGAGCGACATCCCCCCACCAGAGCAAAGAATCTCTTCGTCCAGGGCAGGAAGGACGCCACCCCACCCCCAGCACCCCCGCACGCACGACCCATGCATCGGCATGCCAAAGGGGCAGCCTCATATGTAGACCTTAATGGATTTTTAATGAGCCAGTCATAAATCTCACTACATCAAGGCACATTTTGACAAAAATATTGTTTGTACATGAAAGCAAGTAGGTCATCCAATTGAGAATATTTTTACTCAATGCCTCCCAATTGCACACAAGGCTACTAGAGTCCCGCTGGACTATTCCAGTGCTTCTCAGGGGGTACTGCCCACTTTGGGAACTACTGGTTTAAATCAAGACAAAATGAGCAATTAAAGGCCTCCCATTTATAACAATGATACAATTGGAAGTCTGTGAACTAAACTTATCTATGTAATTATATATGTATAAATATACACATACACAGTGGTACTTTGACTTACATAGTTACATAGTTAGTACGGTTGAAAAAAGACACGTGTCCATTAAGTTCAACCAAGGGTGGGGAAAAAGTGGGCGAAAGGAAGGGAAACAAGGATGTTTTAAGCCCAGCCTTACCACTGGTGAATGCCCTGAAACCCACAAGGCAAGAACCAATCTGCTCCAGGGAAGACCCCATCTCTGACCCTAGAGCCACCACCAAACAGGATCCATAAGAGCATCATGCAGCTAACACCTGCCGGTTACAGCGCGGGGTGGAGACAGCGCCATGCCGCAGCGAGTACGGTCGCGGCATCTAAATGAATAAGAAACGGTGCCACGCACCGCTTCTCACTCCGATTGGGACATGAGCGACAAGATCGCTGTGTCCCAATCGGTTAACATGACAGCTGGAAGCCTTGTGAAGGCTTCCATCGCCGCCATGTTTTCTGTTTTTCTACTTCCTGCCCCAGGCAGGAAGTAGTACAACCACCATCTTTGTACACCCTAATGTATTGTACTACAATGCATTGGGCTGTACAAACCATTGAGCCCTCTAGTGGTGAAGTACCCTAGGGGGACTCAAACTTAAAGTAAAAAAAAAAAATGTTTTAATGTGTAAACAAAAAAAATATATTAAAAGTTCAAATCAGCCCCCTTTTGCCAATTTAGAAATAAAAAAAATTAAAATAATTAAAAAGTGTAAAAAGTGACACATATTTGGTATCGCCATGTCCGATCTATTAAAATATAACATAATTTATCCTGTAGACTGAACACCTGAATTGTGGGTTTTTGGTCATTTCACATTCTCTAAAAATTGGAATAAAATTGATCAAAAAAGTTACATGCATTTCAAACTGGTACCAATAAAAAGTATACTTCAGTCCACAAAAAATGCCTCCTCACTCAAGTCCGTAGGTGTTAGTACCAAAAAGTTATTGGTCGCAGAAAATGGTAATGTTTGAAAACTGTTTGGGTTTTTTTTTACAGTACCAAAACAGAGCGAAAACAGTAGATGTTTGTTATTGACGGATGGGTGTGAACAGAACTGTAGAATACAGATAACACATCATTTATACAGAAGATTGAATGCTGTAAAAACACAAACATGGCGCAAGTATTTTTTTTTTCACATATTGCCTCACTTAAAAAATTTTTGCGGTTTTCCAGTATACTCTATGGCAGTATAAGTAACACCACTACAAAGTACATCTTGTCTCGAAAAATAAAAGTCTTAATTTGTTGATTTGGTGGAAAATTTAAAAAGTTATGGTTCTGGGAAGGTGAGGGGGTGGAACGGATGTGACAAAAAAAAGGTCACGTCAGGAGGGGTTGAGCCTGTTTATTTCTTTATATTATCTTTTATTATACTGTATATAGTATATTTATACAGTTTACATGTTCGTTAATAAACATATAAAAAAATTGTGGTGGCTTTGGGGTGCATGGAACAGATTAATGACGTTTCAATTCAGTTCTATGGGAAAATTTGTTTTGACATAAGAGGAATTTGAGTTAAGAGCAAGGTCACAGAACAAATTAAACTCCTATCTCAAGATACAACTGTATATGATTTTATACAGAGGTTTCATACACACACAGGGAACGCTTTGTACATTAGACTCTTATATTAGAATATGCCGTCATCACTTTTCTTATATCTTTCAATAGGGTTTTCTTCTTACTTTTTTTTTTATACAGGTTTACAAAAAAAACAGAGCCAGGGGCGGTCCATTGACATGACAATATATTGTGATCCTATTTTTACATGTGTGCAGGTGTAAAAAAAGACAAGCAGATATTGCTGAGGTTGATTTTCCACTTACTTGATCAAGCCACCGCGGTGGAAAATATAAAGCTCCTGAGGCAAAGTGCATGTACTCAGAGGCACCGCTCGCACAAAGCTCTGGAGCAGAGGAAATTCAGGGGTGAGGTGAGGAACCGTGATGATGCAGAAGTCTTTATCCTTGAGCAATGAAACACAAACACATTACTGGAATCCATGCATATCATCCAACTGGGAATAAATACTGATTAATTAAAATGTTTCATGCATCAGAGATCACGGTATTAGCCTGGAATTATTTCATGCACTAGAGATGGAACAGGCTGGCGGGGGGAGCTTATAAATAAACAGTACTATAGCATTACATGAGTGATAATACTTTACCTACATTAATACTGCCTGAGCTTTAATTAAAGTGATTGTTTTCGTCAACCATCTAGTGTTCTTGTCATGTGGAAATTAGTTATCCCCGTATCCTGCATATATTTTAAGTATTCCAGAAGACTGAGAAATTTACATCTGTACAATATACTATGGGGCCGATGTATAAAAGCTTTAAAGGGGTTGTCTCACTACAAGGATTGCTTTTTATGTTAAAGATCTTGCAAAAACAAGTCACTTTGCAATATGTGTCCATTAAAATTGTCCTACCTATTCCTAGATATCCCCTCTTGTATGGACTGCATCCGCTTCTCAGGTCGCTATAGCTACAGACCTGTTTACTCTCTCCTGATAGGCTGCCAGCACTGGTTGCTATAGCTACAGACCTGGCTTCTATTGCAGCCTAGTAGAAGCCAGTAAACAAGCCCCTGAATTCAAAATGAAACCAAGAAAACAGAACTGAGGTAAGATGAATCAATGTAATGAGACAACCCCTTTAACTTCCGCCGTCTACTAGGCCATAAGCCTAGCAATAGTACAGGAAGCAGAGAAGGTGGTGCAATGACATCATCATATCGCACCACCATCTGGACCATCTAGAGCAGGCATCCTCAAACTGCGGCTCTTCAGCTGTTGGGAAACTACAACTCCCATCATGCATTGATATAATCTAGACCAGTGGGAATGTTGGGAGTTGTAGCCTCCCACCCGCTGGAGGGCCGCAGTTTGAGGATGCCTGATCTAGAGGGCTGAGCCGCTGCAGAACTTGGGGCCCACCGTGCATAACCATCAGCCTCCCCCCCACTCAGTGTACACTCAGAGCCCGCGCCAAGGCCAGGACCATGGCAGCCTACCAGTTATCTCCCTGATTTTCCCGAATGCCTGTTGGATTTTCTGAGGGCAAACCCTCAAAAAGTATCATTGTATAATTTTTGGCCAATTTTATTGCGCACAATAGTAGTGTACAATGTGCCTGAATCAATGAACCTTTTCTACTGCGGGTCATAAATCAGGCGCATTCTAACGCAAAAACAACAATTCAGGCTCAGGTAAACCACTTTTAAAGTGCTCTACCTCTTCCAGCAGTAATGCGCCTGGATTTTCTATACTGAAGCTATAAATGTGTAGCTACGTACGGTTGTAGTGCGACACACCTCCAGCATAGCCCCCGATCGCAAACGCATAACAAAGTGTCACGGGCGCTCTGTAATGCGCCTGATATTGGAGCGCGCATGGTTAAAATAGAGCGAATAGAGCCCCGTTCATACATGTCGCCCTAAGGGTGCATTCCCAGGGCAAAGACCAAATACCGGTCAGATTTTCCAACCAGTATTTTGTCTTCTTTTGGCACGCAGGCGAACGGCTTTTGTCCGCGGTTTGCGGATTCGCCCCTTCGCACCCACATGTTCATGATCTGCCTGAAAACTGGGTGGAAGAATGAACATGTTCTAAATTTTTCGGAACGCCGGCAGTGTAAAAAACTGTCTGGTGGAAAATCAATGTAAAACCTTAAAATCAATGTAAAACAGACTGAAAACCTTTGCCTTGGGTACAAGCCTTATGTAGCCAATCTGTTCATACAGAGGAATAAAATAGTTCTAAAGAAAAATATCCCAGAATTGTTACATTATGTGAAATGCAAGGATTTGCTAAAACAAAGATGTGAGGACAGTTCTAAGCTAAAAATAAAAAAAAATAGTACTCTTTAAGAAAAAAAACACTAAACAGTGAAGAGAGCATCTACAGAGTTTATATTGTTAGATACAGACACCATCTGTCTGAGGACAGTCTACATCTAATAAAATAGCTAGCCTCAGGGAAGGTTCACAGACTATATTCCCAACACTGAGATGAATCTCCTGATAATTCATTATCAGGACATCAGTCTTAATTCTAGGTTTACATGTAGAGAACTCGTGGTATGATAGGAACAATCTATTACCAATAACAGGATCTTATCTGAGATCACCCTTATTGGACTGGATAAAAAAAATGATTGTCAGTAGCAGACTTAGTAACATTGTTACAATCACTGATTATATGTTTTTACTATTATAATCATTTAATTCAATTTGCACTTGTAGATCATGCAGGTTCAGATACTCTCTTCAAAATGTAATCAACATTATATTTTATTTATGACAGCTCATTATCATTCCTGGTTAATGGCCAGGACAAGATCTAATTGTAATGAAGATCGGCTGGGAGGTAAATAAAATGGAACTTGTCAGGTGGTATTTGCTGCCCTATCTTTGAGCAGTATGTGATAGAGAAATAGAGCTTTGTGATATATACTGGGTTGCAAAAGTATTCATACCCATTGAACTGTTCCTCATTTTTAAATATTACAGCCACAAACTTAAATGTATTTTATTGATTTTTATGTGATAGAGCAACACAAAGTAACAAGTATTTGTGAAAGAAAATGATATGTGCTTTTCCAAATTTTTGCAAATTAAAAAACTGAAAAGTGTGATATGCCTACATATGCATTCAGCCCTCCTGAGTCGATATTTTGTAGGATGACCTTTAACTGCAACAACAGCTGCAAGTCTGTTGGGGTAAGTCTCTAGCAACTTTGCACATCTGGTGGCTGGAATTTTTGTACATTCTTCTTAGCAAAAAAGCACAAGCTCGGTTAGATTGGTTGGTGCACATTTGTGAACAGCAATATTTAAGTCTTGCTACAGATTTGGCCTGGACGTTGACTGGGCCATTTTAAAACGTGAACATGCGTTGATTTAAACCCTTCCATTGTAGTTTGGGCTGTATGTTTTGGTGGAAGTTGAACCTACTCCCCAGTCTGAAGTCGTTTGCAGCCTCTAATAGGTTTTCCTCCAGAATTGCCCTGTATTTAGCTTCATCCATCTTACCACCACAGTCCCTGCCGAAGCAAAGTATCTCCACAGCATGATGCTGCCACCACCATGCTTCCTGGTGGATGGTATGTTCTGGGTGATGTGCAGTGTTGGCTTCCCTCCACACAAAGCGTTTGGCATGTTGGCCAAAAAGTTAAATTTAGGTCTCACCTGACCAGAGCACCTCCTTCCACATACTTGCTGTGCCCATAAGCATATTTTTACAGACTGCAGTGGGACTTCTTATGGCTTGCTTTCAAAAAGGGCTTTCTTCCTGCAATGCTTTCATTAAAGGCCATTAGATTTGTGGAGTACACAACTAATAGTTGTCCTGTGGACAGATTCTCCCACCTGAGCTGTGGATCGCTGCAGCTCCTCCAGAGTGACACTGGGCCTCTTGACTGCTTCTCTAATTAGTGCTCTCCTTGTCTGGGCTGCCAGTTTAGGTGAACGGCCATGTCCTGGAAGGTTAGCAGTTATTTAATTGGCAAAAATTTGGAAAAGCATGTATAATTTTCTTTCACAAATTCTTGCTACTTTGTATTGCTCTATCAACAGGGGCGTAGCCAGAGACTCATGGGCCCAGGTGCAAAACTTCAGCTCGGGGCCCCCCTATACCCAGACGCTGTCTGTTGGTCAATACTTTTCAACAACAGGTTCACGACTTGATGTGACGGATGTCTGTGGTGCAGCGCGCTGCAGAAAATTATTTCTATTTAAAGGGATTGTCATAGAAGAAAATTCATTTCAAATGGGGCCAAAGAAAACCAAGTTATACAGCCAAAGTGTCTGTTCCCTTCCTCCCCCCCCCCCCCCGGGCATATTAAAGCGCAGTTACATGCTGAAGTATGGACTGAGAATATGTTGTCTGAACATACCCTAATACAGTGTAAGATCTTGCAAAAACAAGTCACTTTGTAATATGTGTCTTTTAGCAGTGTCCTACCTGTTCCTAGATATCCCCTTTTGTATGGGCTGCATCAGCTCCTCAGGTCACTATAACTACAGACCTGTCCGATCTCTCCTGATAGGCTGCCAGCGCTGGTTGCTATAGCTACAGACCTGTTCAAACTCCTCTGGTAGGCTGCCAGCACTGGTTGCTATAGCTACATACCTGTTCAATCTCTCCTGATAGGCTGCCAGCACTGGTTGCTATAGCTACAGACCTGGCTTCTACTGCAGCCTAGTAGAAGCCAGTAAACAGGTCCCTGAATTACAAATGACACCTAGACAACTGGACAGAGGTAATAGGAATCAATGTAGTGAGACTATCCCTTTATCCACTTGCTGACAAGTCTTTTTACCCCATTCCTGACAGTTACATTTTAGTTTTTTTCAGTACGTGTCTATTATTCTATTAACTTTTTGTAATACCAAAAGGCTTAGTTTTTCATTAACTTAACATTATTTTTTTTTAGAATATCAAGAAAAGAGTAAAAAAAAAATATTTAATATGTTTTGTAATTGTGTTTCCTGTTACACAAACTTTTTTGTAGACAACATAATTTTAAGGTCATCTGAGGGGGGCTAAAAGGTTTGAAATGGTGTTTTTTTTTTTACTTTTTATTTTGCCTTTTTTATTTTAAAGCAGTATACAGATTGTTTATTATGTGTTGTGTATACAGGAGGGATCTAATCAGCTGCAGCTTCAAAATCTGCAAGAACGTCTAGGAACGTCCTTGCAGAGTCACCTGTGACCCGTCTGGGTATCTGCAATGTATGGGCAGCCCTAGACTGGAAATAGCATATGGAATACAGAAAACTGAACATTAATATTGAAGATTAATACTGTCATGTGTGCTGGTTTGTGTGTACACATAAAAGTGTATAGGGCTTGGATTTGCAGTATGTGTGTGTGTATATATAGATACACACACAAACCAGCACACATGATTAATTACTTATGAATCCACACCATACAGCTTTACAATCTCACACTGAAGACAGCTCTGCCGGGGTGGGCACCCTTCCTGCTGCAGGAGCTTGGAGGACCTCCTCCCTCCTTCCCTGCTGCTGCCGGCCCTTCAGACAGATAACGGGCGGCAGAAGCTTAGGGAGAGGAGCAAAAGAGATGACTATTTTGCTCTCTATAGTGCGGTCCCCTCCTCCTGCTGTCTTTGCATTTGCCGATCTAGAAATACAGCCCTGTATACACTGTGTGGCAAGGGTGGCCTGCGGGCCTCCCAGCTCAGAGGCCTGGTCGCAACTGCGATCTTTGCAACCCCTGTAGCTACGCCACTGTCTATCAAATGAAATATCAATAAAATGCATTTAAGTTTGTGGCTGTTATGTTTAAAAATGAGGAACAGTTCAAGGGGTATGAATACTGACTGGATTCCTGAACCTCACATTATAATGTTGGTAAGGATCTATAGAGTAGGCTCACATGGTGGACAGTTACCAGCAGGGATCGGATCAGGCTCCGATCCCTGGTGTTTAACCCATTAGAAGTTGTGATGACTTCAACTGCTGCGTCTAAATCAGGGGTGTCAAACTCGTTTTCACCGGGGGCCACATCAGCCTCATGGTGACATTAAAGGGCCGACATAATTTTAAAACTGTATAAATGAAATGTCTCCTTAACAGTTATAGTTTTTTACGCCGTTCAACGTGCGGGTTCATTAATGTGACAGATTTATAGGGCAGGTCGTTACACACGTGGCGATACCAAATATGGGTACTTTACTTTCGATCTTTTTTGGGGCAATTGGCATTTGTAATGGGGAAAAGGGCGATGTACGTGTTTTTATTTTATTTTTCGTGTTTGTATTTTACTGTTTTTCACTTTTTTTTTTTTTTTTTTTTACTTTTCACCTTTTTCTTACTTCTCCCCATAGGGAAAATAATTTTTATAATAGAAATCAATACACAGCTTTCTGCTGTGTATTGCTCTCTATGGCAACTGACACTCATAATGCATGGTGACGTCACAGACAGCCCGGAAGGCAAACATTACCTTCCGGGCAGTCTGTCACAAGGCAGGAGCTGCACGATTGTGCGGCTGCTGTCACTGACAGACGCAGGAGGAGATCACTCCTTCTGTGTCTTGCTTAGTTATCGCGACCGCGAGAACTAAGGGGTTAATTGCCCCCCAGGAGTGATCTCCAGTCGGGGCCAATGTTGCGGCATGTCAGCTGTAATATACAGCTGACATACCGCGTCGATCGCGCAAACTCTGCTTAACAGTTCGCGCGATCCTCAGGACGTATGCATACGTCCAGGTGCGTTGACCCCCAAACCACCTGGACATATTCATACGTCCAAGGTCGTGAAGGGGTTAATAACAGCCAATTAATGATATGTCAGCAGTGCTGACCACAACTAGTGGCACAGTGGCCACTAAACATCAAGTACATTTAACAACAATAATTATAAAAACAAAAAAAGAACTAATTATTTTTCATAGGCTGTGGTGTCAAGGCCTTCCCAGAGCTTGGCAGTTGCAGGTAGTGTGAGGGAAAGACTGCACTTAACATCAGAGAGCAGGGGGGAATGACTTCTGGCCTGGCTCACCTGATTGCCTCTGTTCTCCGGGTCCGGCAGCGAGACTCAGGTCCTGGCCACAGAGACGGGAGGGAGGCGGTACGGTGCGGAGACGGGAGTTCAGTCCACAAGGTACCGTGCGCGCCGCAGAAGACGGCGCCACGCAAAGGAGGAGGGGCTATAGCAGCAGCCATTTTGCGGCTCCCACTCAGTAAGGATTATCAAGTGAGAGCCGCGAAATGACCGCCGCAGTGCTTACTAAGTTAGCGCTGCGGCGGACATTTCGCGGCTTCTCACTTAGTAAGCGCTGCGGCGGCTGAACTCTGAAAAACGTACCGGCCCGGATAACAAAAGCCGGGGCCGGATGTGGCCCGCGGGCCTTGTGTTTGACACCTGTGGTCTAAATGAATAAGGAATGGTTTTGTGCACCATTTCTCAATCCAAACAGCTATCCAGAGGCAGTGTGATTGAAGCAGCATCTCGGTACACCCTTCTGCATTAATGTAATGCAGAGGGGTGTACAAACGATCGAGACCCCTAGAGGTAAAGTACTCTAGGTGGACTACAAGTAAAAGAGTAAAAGAAAAAAAGTGTTAAAAATAAAACATAAAATAAGAAGTATTAAAAGTTGAAAACACCCCACTGTTGCCATTTTACAAATAAAAAAGGTACATATAACTGGTATGTATAGAGCTGTGTTTCTCTAGAAGCACTCAATCCGTTTGCCTCTGTACAGCCACCTGGCCACAGCTCTGTCATGTACATAAAGCCTAATAAAGTATGTTTCAAATGCAACTGTTTCCCATGCATTTTCTCAACAATAAACTGACTTATTAATTTTAATAGTCTAATACGTTGATTCATTATACTTACAGTAAATAAACTGAATACATGGCTCAAGAAATCAATGGACCTTTATAAGAATAAAAAAGAAAGTTAAACATCTTAGAAAGTTGCACCAAAAATCAAAACTTCTGTATTCTAGATTTCTATAAAAATAGTAAAAGCACAAGTTTTTACTACAGAAAAATGCCTCTTACTTCACTTATCAGACTCACTCCCTTCACTTCTACTCTCACTCTCAATTTGCTGGTAAAACCTCTTCAGTGATCAAGACAGATTTGTAACAGTAGGCTTACCGTAACGGCAGGCCTGAGGTGTGGATCCATTGGACCACCACAAGTGGTGGCATAAGGCATGCCAGAGCCCGCCACAAAGGTTGGACTTGCTGCAGCGGAACACTACCAGGTCGCCACCACTGACGCGACTTGCTTGTGGTGGCAGCCAAGTGCAACGTGGTACAACATCATGAAGCAAGCTCGTAGTCGGGGACAGGCAGAATAGACAGGACAGTTGGCAATGGTTCATGGTTGAGGGATGGAGGCTAATGGCACAGTACACGGAATAAACAATAAACACAATGGGAACGCTGTCTCTCAAGGCCCTAGGGCACTATCGATTCAGCAGGAACCAAGGAAGGGGCAGGACTTAACCCCTTAAGGACCAGGCTTTTTTTTTTCGTGACACGTTCGTTTTTCCCTCCTTGCCTTCTGAAAGCCATAACTTCTTTATTTTTCCACCTACATAGACACATGAGGGCTTTTATTTTGCGGGTCAAGATGTACTTTCTAATGGTTTTATTCACTATACTATAGAATATACTGGGAAACCGCAAAAAATTCCAAGTGGGACAAATTGTGAAAAAAAAATGTATTTTCGCCATGTTTGCCGGGGTTTTGCTTTTACGGCGTTCAATCTTTGGTAAATATGATGTGTTTTCGGTATTCTACAGGTTGAAACGCATCCACCAATACCAAACATGTAGGGTGTTCGTTATGTTTTGGTATCGTAAAAAAAATTCCAAACATTTTCTATTTTTGAAATTTGCGCCATGGCGCCATTTTGTGCGAACAATAACTTTTTTGTACTAACACCTATGGACGTCAGTGACGGGGCGTTTTTTGCGGGCTGAAGTGTACTTTTTATCGCTAGCAGTTTGGAATGCATGCGACTTTTTTGATCATTTTTATTCCATTTTTTGAGTGACGTAAAATGACCAAAAAACGCAATTTTGCCATTTGGAATTTTTTTTCTTCTACGGTGTTCAGCGTACGGGATAAATGATGCTATATTTTTATAGATCGGACTTTTTCGGACGCGGCGATACCAAATATGTGTAACTTTTTTATTATTTTAATGATTTTATTTGTAAAATGGGGAAAGGGGGGTGATTTGAACTTTTAATACTTTTTTTTGTACTTTAAAACTTTATTTTATTTTTTTTTTTTACTGTAACATTGGGGCCACCTGTGGTACTTGACCACTAGGTGGTGCGATTGTTAATACAACCTAATGCATTGCATAGGCAATGCATTAGGGTGTACAAAGATAGCGGTTTCCCCACTTCCTGTCTGCGGACGGAAGTGGGGCAAACCGGCCAGGGTAAGTGACGGGAGCCTTCACAAGACTCCCCACCACAATGCCCGGTGATCGGATCGGTGCAGCATAGCTGCGCTTATGCCGATCACCGCACCGATCGGTGCGCGGCACCGATCGCCGTTAATTCAGACGCCGCGGCCATCTTTGCCGCGGCGCCTGATGGGTAAAACAGCGCCAGCGGGCGGAGCCACCCGCCGGCGCTGTTACTGCCGGGTGTTAGCGGAGATTTGCCGCTAACACCCGGCAGCTGTGTGGGGGGGTCGCGGAGCGATACCCCTGCAAAGCCCCTTAGCGGCCCTGGGACGTACTGATACGCCCAAGATCGTTAAGGGGTTAAATAGCGTCAGAGCTTACTGGAGCTGAAAATCATGTCTATGTATTTTATTGATGAATTCAGAGTGAGTGGACAATGTGGAAGGCATGGGGGAGTTTGATAAATGGAAAAAGAGGCATTTTCTCTAAAGAGATATATTAAAAAGTTTCTTATCTTCACATGGACTATTGATTTACACAATTTACCCACCATCAGACTAACCTTTAATTTGTATACAATATTCTGTCTTTCAAAATTGGGAATCCAAAGAAGAAAAATAAGTTTTTCCTTTAGACTTTTCGTTTTTCAGCAAGTACTTCTGAATTTACTACAAAAAAACCTAATAACTGCACTGTTGGAAAAAGGCTCAGTAGACATATTTCTGAAGTAGGGCTAGGGTAACATTTACAAAATAAAACTTTTGACTTTTCCCTAAATAAAGTGATTCTGCAACTGTGACTTAGTGTAACAGTATATACTCTATGGGCGACATGTATGTATTTTGGTGCTCAGAAGCCATTTTTTGTCGCGCATTAGTAGCTTACAATGCACCTGAATCTATTAATCTGTTCTACTGCAGGTCATAGATTTAGCGCTTTCTAGCTACTAAGCGACAATTCAGGCTCAGGTAAATCACTTTTAAAGTGGTTTACCTGTTCCAGCAGTTATGTGCCTGGATCAAAAGTCATAAATGTGTAGAATTGTACAGTTGTAGTGCAACACACCTCCAGCGCGCCCCCCAGTGCAGACATTTTATAATGCACATCATTTGGAGTGCGCCTGATTAAAAATATAGTGAACAGGGTTGCACCACTTTTTGGGCTGAAAAGACACCAGATTTCTGGCACAGCCCCTTACATACATGTCGCCTTATATGTCATACAACAAAATACTGTTGGGCTCCAGACACTGAAGGCAGCTTAGCATCAGAAGCAGGCTTATCCAAACAAACCTGAGACAAACAGGCTGTTATACTGCTAAGCCACGAAACCAGGTATGCATTGCAAAATCATATATTGCAACATGTATGAACGTTGGTGCAGACAGACCAGTTCTAAATCGCTTTAAGGCAGTGTAGAATGTGCCAGAATGTATGAACCTGTTCTTCTGCAGGTCATACATACAGGAGCAGTCTAGTGTCAATACAAGTCTGGTTCAGGCACCACCTTTAACCTGGTCTGGCTGTTCTTACTGTTCTGCGCCTAGACTTGGCATCAAAGAATCATAACTGTGTCTAATTCTATGAATGTGGTGCGACGCCCCCAGAACGCCCCAAATCTTTGGCGCATAAAAAGTGTCGCGCAGGCGCTTATCGTGCAAAAGTTTAGAGTGCAACTGTTCATACACCTATTGAACAGGTCTACTAAAGCTTTATGACTCCAATAACTGGCACAGCCCTGTTCTTACATATCGCTCATAGTGTCTTTAGCCAAAGCTACTTTACTACCTTTCACTCCAATTTTTCAATTTACTGATTGCATCATGGTGCAGAAATGCATTCACAATTCTGCATGCTTCAGAACCTAAATCTATCAATAATCTTTGCTGACATAAGATCCTGCATAGATCATAATTTAGTGATTTGCATCCTGGATTTGTGATTTGCTTCCGTCATATCAGCACAGCTAAGGCTATGTCTACACTGCAGTGGAGAAAAAAACCACTTGAAAACTAATTACTAAAAACGCTCATGAAACTGAGTTTTCTGTCCACTGCCTGTCAAAAGCAGCTGAAAAAACGGCCGTATTTTGCCGCGATTTTTTTGATCGTCTTCAAGCCTGTTTTTTAAGGTATGCATAAATTAAGCCATTGGATGTAACTCCACCCTATAAAAGGGTAAATAAAGCACCTCTTTGCATTTATATGTTATCTTGTAGTCGGTTTATGGATTTTGGCGCTAACTTGTCGCCAAAAATAATTTTTTTTTTATGGATTTTGGCCCTAAAGTAAATGTTTTTACTGATTTTGGTGTAAGATCTGTATCTTTGCGGATTTTGGCGCTAACAAAGTTATCTCGCTTTTGTCGCCAAAAATACGTTTTGTTTTTTTTTACAGATTTTGGCACTAAAGTCCATATTTTAACGGAGTGAAAGGATTTTGGTGCTAAGAAAAGCATATTTACGGATTTTGGCGCTAATAAAGCTATATCGTGTTTGTCGCCAAAAATAAGTTTTTTTTACGGATTTTGGCCCTATAGTCCATTTTTTAACGGATTTTAATGCTAATAATGCTAACGGATTTTGGCGCTAATAAAGTTATCTCGCTTCTGACCAAAAAAATATGTTTTTTTCACAGATTTTGGCGCAAGAATCCGTTTTTTTACTGATTTTGGCGCTTAAATGCTTTTCTTGGCGCTAATAAAGTTAAGAAAAGGATTTTAGCACCAAAATCCGTAAATAAACGTATTTTAGTGCCAAAATCCTCCAAAAAACGGATTCTTGATCCAAAATCCATAAAAAAAATTATTTTTATCTTCAGAAGCAAGAGAACTTTATTAGCGCCAAAATCTGTAAAAAGGATCTTAGTGCCAAAATCCGTAAAAAAACGTATTTTTAGCTTCAGAAGCAAGAGAACTTTATTAGCGCCAATATCTGTAAAAAAAAAAGGATCTTAGCGCCAAAATCCGTAAAAAAACGGATTCTGGTGCAAAATCTGTAAAAAAAAATATTCTTAGCGTCAGAAGCAAGATAACTTTGTTAGTGCCAAAATATGTTAAGAAAAGGATTTTAGCACCAAAATCCGTTAAAAAACGTATTTTTAGCTTCAGAAGCAAGAGAACTTTATTAGCGCCAAAATCTGTAAAAAAAAGGATCTTAGCGCCAAAATCCGTAAAAAAATGGATTCTGACGCCAAAATCCATAAAAAAATTATTTTTAGCAAAAAAAATATGAATTCCGCAAAAATCATAGTGACCAAAGCATGATAATTTTATTACAAAAGGTACAAAAAAGGACACATCAGACACTTGTATGCAAATTTGATAAGGTATAACCTTTAACACCCACTATAGGGGAGACTTGGGTCTCCTGGGAGGGTTTTCATTGAGAATCGCAGCGAAAACGCGCCAAAAGACGTCGGGCGCTTTCCATAGACTCCTGTAGTAAATTTTCTGCCCTGCTCTGGCGTTTTTTAGAACATGTTGCAAAATACGACCAGTAAAAAAAAACGAGCAGAAAAAAGAAGCTCAGTGTAGACAGCAGGAGGGTTTTACAATAGAGTCTATGGGAGATGATTACAGTCGTTTTTCCAGCGTTTTTAGAAAACGAAAAACGCTGAAAAAACTGACATTTTTCTGTGCAGTGTAGACATAGCCTAAGATGGTGGGGTTGCGTCGCTTAGCTATTTAAAATAACAACATGCAGAATCATGAATGCAGCTCTGGACTATCATACTCGTCATAATTCAAGATCAGTAAAAGATCAATAATGCAACATACTTCCAAACTTACCTGACTGTATAAATAAACTGTAATATCTTTCTACATTGCAAACATACACTTTAAGTTATATGTGCTTTAACATCGCACACTTGCCTTGTTTCATGCTTTTCATCAATGCAAAACAGCTGTATGCAGAAGGCAGTGACATCTCCTTTGTACACAGGGTGAAGGGCAGCCTCTCTACTTCTGTGCTTGCTGTCTCTGGGGTCTTGCAATTCACACCTCCGATGGCATCATCTGCTCGGGAGCTCTGCTCAGTGTTCCTTTCTGCTGCGATGCAAGACAAGGGAGAGAACATTTTCTTTTGTCTAATACATGCAGTATCTTGCATCACCGGCCACTGCAAAAGTTGTACTAGCCAGAAGTCTTCAGTGAAGGCACAAATTTAAGAATTTTATGGTTTTTATGAAATAAATAAAAAAAAAAAAAAAACAGTATAAATTAAGCAAAAAAAAAGGTGTAAACTTAGACAAGACAGTCTAAAAATGCACCGAATTAATCAACACTGATAGATGTGACGCATTTTAAGACTGTCTTGTCTAAGTTTACACTGGCTAAGTAATAGACAATGTTAATAAATTTGTCCAATGTTTAAAAATGCAGTCAAATGATACATGGTTTGAGGAAAAATAGCCAATAAAACAGATCAGGAGCATGTATCAATAGTCCATCACTGAGCAAAAGAAAGCGAACAGGCAATATAAAACATAACAGCTGCATGGAAAAGCTAAACTTTCTTATGAAACTCCCTGTTGAATAAAAAATAAGATGTGGACCGCATGACTCCTCCGGAAACAAAGAGAAAACAGGACAAACAACCACACATACACATACAGACATTCACACTTTAGCTTCGGTACTCAGTCACCAGCAGCTGTACCGTGGAAAGAGCAATCCAATTACCCAATATGAGTTGAAACCTCGCCGGCACCCCCCGGGAGGCATATGTGGCCTTGTACATTGGCAAATCCCCATTTTCCAATTGCAACCAATGAGATAATGTAGGACGTTTCAGGGGCTTCCAGTTCAGCAAAATAGATTTCCTAGCATAAAAAAGAGGAGGAGCCAGAACTCGCTCCTGATTAGTTGGAACTATATTTTCAACCAACCCTAACAAACTATTACCTGGGGCACAGAAATTGAAAAGACCCAGTCTGGAGTTTAGGAACTCATGAACAGCAGACCAAAAGCCCTGAATCTCTGGGCATTCCCACACCATATGTAAAAGGGTTCCCACTCCCTGATGACATCTGGTACAAGTGGTCAAAAGGTAACTTATGCATTTGTTTGAGATAAACTGGTGTCAGATATACTCTATGGAGCTATTTAGCTTGCATCGTTGATCCCGAGCACTGAGGACAGTAGCCCTCCACGAAGGATTTCAGTTCATCCATTGCCGTTTCCTCTAGATCCCTGATGTCTCTCCTCCACCTTTCAAAAGATTTTGTTAAGGGCGCAGGTTTATTAGTCATCAAGACTTTATAGAACAGGGAGACCGGATTATGTAAAATTTCTCTCCTAGCTATAGACTCCACTGGGCCACATCCCAAAGTCAATTCTAGACCCCAAAACTGAGCTTCACAACAGTGTCTTAATTGTAAGTAGCAGTAAAAAGCAGTCCTAGGCAGACCATAATCAGACTGTAGCACTGTAAAGGTTTTAAAAACACCTTCAGAAAAAAGGTGAGTGAGATATTTAATTCCTTTTTGAGGCCAAAATTCGAAATCTTGCAAATAAAACAGGTCATTTAGCCTAGGGTTCCTCCATAAGGGAATATACGGGGACCAGAAAGTACGCGACTCCTCTACATGATACAGTTTAACAAAGGACTTCCACACCCCCAACCGTAGCTCGCATGAGCGTTGTGTAATGAGACATCTGGTATCTTCCTCTCGATATGGCAGGTTCGCTAGGGCCTTTGTAGGAACCCACCAGGGCCGTCTCCAAAACGACTGCAGGATTACTTTGATCTACTCGGATCCACCAACATGCAAAATACAGTTGTATGGCTGCATAGTAGTGATATAGATCTGGCGTTACCTCTCTCATAGAGTGCCTTTAGAGTCTGCTTATTTAACCGGGGCTGCTGACCACCCCAAAGGAAGGAGAAGATTAATTTATCCAATAACTTGAAGTGGGACT